>JANCMA020131892.1:0-14392 GCA_024336925.2 Zoanthus solanderi
GGACTACCAGAGCTAATCCAGAATATAACCAGCTACTCCACCAACAGTAACTACAATCAGGTCTAGAGTAGGGACTACCAGAGCTAATCCAGAATATAACCAGCAACTCCACCAACAGTAACTAAAATCAGGTCTAGAGTAGGGACTACCAGAGCTAATCCAGAATATAACCAGCTACTCCACCAACAGTAACTATAATCAGGTCTAAAGTAGGGACTACCAGAGCTAATCCAGAATATAACCAGCTACTCCACCAACAGTAACTACAATCAGGTCTAGAGTAGGGACTATCAAACTAATTCCGATTAAACCCTACGTTACATCTTTAACCAAATATACATTTTAACAATTAGACGTAGACAGTCAATTGGTAATTCTCTAATAGAACAGAAACCACTTGGAACTATAGTCAACTCTCGTTATCACGGGCAACCTCGGGACAAAACTTTGGTGTCCGCAATAGCGAGAGGCCGTATAATCAGGGTGTTCGTAAGGCGAGAGTTGACTGTACCAGTTTCGTTTAAGCTTACGTTTGATTCATATTTTGGTGATATGAGTGCTTCAGTCCAAGTTTCGCTCGCAAAACGCTCACTGTTTGAAAATACACTCCCAATGTCTCAAAAAATTAAAAAAAAAAACTTTCCGCATTCAATATTCTCTGTAATAGTCACACCTTTATTCTGACTTGGTAATATACGTGTTAATAATGACGAATATTAATAAAAAACCTGCGTCAAAATTGCGTCATTACTTAAGAGGCGTTGCGGTAATATTTCGAAAAATCGATATCAATCGATCTGCCGATGGCATATCGATTTCATTACATCTAAGTAGGAGACAATTAACAACTATCCCTCAAAGAGGAGGTGAATAAAGATGGATATATACCGAGACGTGAAGCCCTAGGCACCGACACCGAGAGGAATATTTGTTTTAGTGTTTACCAAAATAATGGGATAAAAATGCACTTTATTTTCAAAGAAACAATACAATGTAAAGCTTTTTTCTATTTTCAGTACGTGCGCTTCCGTCATTTTGATTTCCGCCTCAAAATCAACTAATAGTCTTGGATATCGCGAGTTATGGGAGCCAATCAGAGCGCGCGAAAATGGATATCGGTTACTTTGGTAAATACTAATCTGGGATATCGCGAGTTACGGGAGCCAATCAGAGCGCGCGAAAATGGATATCGGTTGCTTTGGTTAATACTAATATTGCATATCGCTTCACGTACCCACGATTAACCATTTTGATGCTAAAAACTGTTAAAAGAATAACAAGAATAATTTCTTTTCAGAATTCAAAGCTTTGCAAAATGTTAGAGAGAACGTAAACGAGTTGGTTTAGTATAATTGCTTTATATGGCAGTCTATAGTAAGAAAGTAACGCGAGCTTCTTGGACAAAAATAATTAAATAAATGCAGTGGCTCACATAATCTACAAAACAAAAACTGTTTCAGTTTATACATCTCAAGAGTGGGAGCCTGGGTTCATTTTGAACAATTACAAACTCACCTGTTCAGAGAGATCAGCGGCAGGAATGACTACAATCTGGTTAAGGAACACAACTTTAAGTTTTCTGCTAGAGTACCTCTGGTCTTCATCAAACAGGGACGCCGTAGCGTCCTTTGAAGTAAAGGGCCAGGAGAAAATGAATTTTTTGATTCATGAAAGCCCGAGTTTTACATAACAAGTCCCGAGGAGGTGTGAAAAAACTAAAATTTGATGTTTTAAATAATTTATTTAACACTGAGTCGGATTGCAATTAAATAATCTTAAATCTACATTCCATAATTCCTTGTTCCGTGCAAAATAGTGAGCGGGGGGCTATAGGCCCCCAATTCCCCCCCCCCCATCCCCCTCCTTCCGGCTTCAACGTCCCTGTCGAAAGTAGATAGCATTTGGATAAGCTTGCAAGGAAACCTTTTCAG
Organism: Zoanthus solanderi; assembly: GCA_024336925.2. NCBI lineage: Eukaryota > Metazoa > Cnidaria > Anthozoa > Zoantharia > Zoanthidae > Zoanthus > Zoanthus solanderi. The sequence continues at coordinate 1,932 of JANCMA020131892.1, forward strand.
CTTAACAATTACTCCTAAAAAATGTACGCCAAAAAATCTCAAGAAGGGTCGATACGAGCTTTAGTATCTTTCCCACGTTGTACACCCAGTTAATCAAGTATTTGTTTTACCTCTCACGTTCTGAAAATATATTTCATATAGATGTGTCTTTTCTTTCTTTTCAACTGGATAATCTATGGGATTACCTGAAAAAAAACTAAAATCTAGTAACTTTACGGCTACATGCATCTAAGCATACTAAAGGATACCCTTTTCCGCTAAGGAAACTCTGTAATTTTCCAGGAAAATTACTTTCAGGCGATCGCCAATAATAGGATCGTTGTTTATAACTGCAAAATGTTTCAAATTTTTGAATTAAGCGTTACATATATACAGCAATGTCTTAATTTTTGTAAAACTTCCATTACATCCCAGAAACTGTATTTACATATATCAGGTTAATATTATCAGGGAAACCTTGTAATGTGTCATATATAGATTCTTTGCAAACCTTCTATTACATCCCAGGAAAATTATAGGTTCACGCCCTCGATGATTTTGCACCACATTCTGGCGGATATCAAAAGTTAGTTATCAGTGTTCTGTCTTGCGACAGGTCCTAATTCTGGCATCCATCTTCTCCATACAACTCTATCTTCTGCACTTCTCTTCATTTCTCCATATGTTCCTTTCTTTATTAGATTTAAGAATTGAATTCTTTTCCGTCCTCTAGGTCTTTTGCCATCCATTCTGCCCTCAATTACTTCCTTCAATAACCCATCTCCTCGGACAATATGTCCTATCCATTTCTTCTTTGATCTTATAATACGATCCATCAAGCTCCATTTCTCATCGACCATTTCCAGTACTTCCTCATTGGTTCTCCTTTCTGACCATCTTACTTTCTGCATTTTTTGCCAAACCCACATTTCAAAGGCCTCTATCCGTTTAATATCCTCTGCTCTCAATGCCCATGTTTCTGCTCCATACAAAGCAACGCTCCAAACCAGATGCCTTCACAATTCTCTTTTTCGTATCTATATTCATTCTTCTTGATAGTAACTCTTTTCTCTTATTAAAAGCATCCTTTGCCATTGCAAGTCTAGATCGTATTTCAACATCACATTTGCCATCTTCAGTGAGCAAAGCACCCAAGTATTTGAATTTAGTTACTTGCTCAATCCTCTCGCCGTTGACATAGATGTATAAAGGCACAGAAAAAACGTTTTATATCTTACTGATTAAAACATTTTGATGACCAATATCACTTGTTCTTGCAGAATTGAGGGTGGAGCGTGCTTGGTTCACTGGTAAGTAAAATCTGAATGGTGTAGACATTTCATATCCAGTGGAGGTACACCCTGCTAATAATTTACGTTTCAAAATTAAAACTCGTTCAGAAGTTTAAATGAATAACAGCAATCAATTGAACTCTTTAAGACAAACAAATGAATAGTCACAACGTAAAATTGGGTTTTATCAACTGGTTCAAAGGTTTAGAATGTATAACATCAATCATTTCGACTCTCCAAGACAAACATAATGGATGTTCGCTATACAAGGTTTCATCAACTGGTTCTAAAGTTAGAATGAATAACACCAATCGTTTTTACTCTTCAAGACAAACAAAATGAATAGTCACTTTGTAGGGTTTCATCAACTGGTTCAAAAGTTAGAGTGAATAACACCAATCATTTTTACTCTTCAAGACAGACAAAATAAATCGTCACTTTATAGGGTTTTATCAGTTGGTTTAAAAGTTAGAATGAATAACACCAATCATTTTTGCTCTTCAAGACAAAGAAAATGAATGGTCACTTTATAGGGTTTCATCAACTGGTTCAAAAGTTACAATACTACAATGTATATGGTACTGTGTATATCACCGATCACTTGTACTCTTCAAGAGAAACAAAATGAATGGTTACTTTATGGGATTATGTAAACTGGTTCAAAAGTTCAAGTGACAACCAAATTGAAGCTTTCCAGGAATAGCGCGAGATTGCATAGTGTGAACAAATCTAATTCAGTTCAGTTTCAGTTCAGTTCAATTTAGTTTTTTAAATCAGTATAATTTACCTGGCAAGGAAGCCCAAAAGAAACTAATAGAGCTTGTGAATATTTTGGCTCCCTTCTAATAGTAATATTTTGACTAGCTAGCATTTTCCTTTATCTTTATCCATTTTACCTTCAAAGCTTTAAGCAATACATGAATTGTAAATTTTCATTTTTTTTTTTTAAAATATATATATTTAATGGTAATGTTGATCTAAATAAATATTCAAATTATAAAAGTGACTGGAATTAAGACCTTATTGCTATCGCATACACTTCTACATCAAATATCTTTTTGGCATTTGAATAAAGCTTCATTCAATGTTCTTTTGTCGAAAATAGCTAACCCTTTCTGGAAAGACGTAGTAAAATCATGTGGAGATCTAATTGGAAACCCGACAGAAGTAAAAGATTTTTTACACCAACCATTGTGGAACAATGCATTCATTCAAGTTGCTGGGAAACCTATTTATTGGAAAGATTGGGAAAAAGCAAAAATAACATATGTACGTGATCTAATTGATGATAATGGAAATTTCTTGCCTTTTGCTGTTTTTCAAAAAGAAATTCAGGCAATTTATAACTGAAAGTTAAACTTTTGAGACACAACTGCAATCGCGGGCACTCAGACCACGTGATTGCAGTAGGTTGTTCCAAATATGAGTAGAAGCGTTATGCTTGTGGGATGTGGCTGGAATATTGAATATAGCTGTGTTGTGGTAATGACACACCACTAAATAGGGTACTATGTCCCAAATATGGGGTAGGTTGTGCCTCCCCCTGTCGCGGTTTAAATCAAGACGGTTGATTCTAATATGCGCCGCCACCCTGGCCCCACGCTCAAACTATCTTGGATCTTGGTCTAATACCAGGATCCCACGGATGTTATGGTCAGGGAAGTCTGTGTGAAAATGGCGAGCTACTTCCGATGCTTCTCTGTTGCCCGGTTGGTGATATTCCTTGACTCTAATTTTGAGCGCACGCTCCGTCTTCCCAATGTAAGAGCTGTCGCAGTCTGCACCATGAGCGCCCCCGCAGCATATTCTGTACACGTAGCCACACTTTTCTTCGCTTGGGAGACGATCTTTTGGCGCGCATACGAGGCTACGAAGGGTGTTTTGATGCTTTAAATACGAATATATGCCATGTCTACGGCAATCACGTGGTCCGAGAGCCCGCGATTGCAGTTGTGCGTAACTCTCAATCACTTCGACAAAGCTTAGTAAGATTTTGAATTACATACACGTTGTTTCAGAAGTTTAACTTTCAATGGTATCTGTTCACCCGTGCAGATGAATTGCCATGAAAAATCACGCATAGTTTACGTCACACTTGAGTACTCCACCTGACTCGCTTTGATAATTTTAACCTCGAGCCCATGTTGACCCTCCAATCCTAGTTCGGTCAAGAATACTGGGCCCGAGTGTCATTCGAGCGTATTTACTAGTGCTGCAATTTGCTGCACGTGTGTGAAAGAGTGAGGTTGTTGTGTTTTGTTTTTGGAAAGTTTTTGCCGTGCGAAATGGAAATACATCTTCTTTGGTTTGTAGCAGAGGCAGATTCAAATGGGTAAGTTTAGTTTATTGTTTATTTTGGAGTCGAAAATGGCGACAAATATTTTAAATAGTCTTTCCTACTTCGTTCTGCAAGACAACATTTGGAAATAAGGATTCCACCTAAAGTAGCTTAAAATGGAACGTCTTATGTTTGGCCGAGGTAAAACAATTTATAACTAATAGTTGTTTGCAAATGCAAGTGCAGCTCTTCTCCCACAAGGATATTATGGAGGCCAATACGGACAAAATACTTCATTCAGTGTGCGAAGGAACGCCGAATTAAGGCTAAGCATTCTAGGAGGTCCTTTGTTTGCTCCCTTCATATAATTTTAAATTTCAAGTTTTATGAAAACAATTGCCCTTGAGGTTTTAATGTGTTTCAAAAAATTCAGGAACCTTTTGAACTAGTAAAGTTTCCGTATTAAATGGCTTATTCAACAATGCATTGTTCATTTAAAGTGTCTATGTGGCTAAATTCTTTTTCGCTTTTGGTATTTTTAGAATTTTTAGAGTATTCTAAAAAAATGTTTGATTCCTTCATATTTTGGCCACAAAATTGTGCTTTAAAGTACCCGTGTCAACCACACCCGATGAAGATGACTAGGAATTGCTAAGTCTGGGTCCAGAATAGGTCATGATGTCACTTCAGGGATCACCAACTCTTCATTTCAATGTTTCATTCTTTTGCCATACAAAATCAATCATTTTTTAGCATAAATAATCTGAAAAATGATTAAGTTTGTATGGAAATACAATGAAACATTGAAATAAATTGGCAGGGAGTCAGTAGCGGATTCCTGAAGTGATGTCATGGCCTGTTCTGGACCAAGACATAGCAACTCTCGATCATCTTTGTTGGGTGTGGCTGGTGTGGCAACTTTAAAGCTCAATTTTGTGACTAAAATATGTCTGAATTGCAATTTTTTTTTTTAGACTAATCTTCTAAGCATTCTAGATATACCAAAACAGAAAAGTTTTGTTTGGCCATATGGTCACTTGAACTTCAACTTTGAATTTTCATAGTCAGTTGTTCAGCGTATTTAATTACTGGGTTGCCTCTGGCAAACCACTCTTAAAATGTGTTTGTTTTTTTTCTGTCTTTGTTGACAGAAAATTTAAAAGTTGCACAAGAATCTTAGTTAAGGGTCACATCACATCATGTGTTAGATAATTAGCACTGTTGCTGAGGTTACCATGACAGCTTGAATGAAGTGCGCTTGTTACTTTTATGTCAAACATCTGCAGTATTTCTTACTGATGTCTGTAAACCTATTTTCGAAGCTCAGCAAACACATGGATTATACTCTAATCTGTAAAAGGGAACAAAAATGTATCCTGTTCGTAACCAGCACAACGGCAACAGAATTACATGTATGAAGAATGCAAGCTGAATACTTGCATCCACAAAGATATGAAATGTCTCCTTCGACCTGCTTAGAAAAAATTACAGTATTACAGCTACAAAATATAGGTAAATTTCAAAATGTTGTTTTTCGTTTCATTATTTTGCTATTTTGTTATCTTTTGTAGTTGCATAAAATAGGAATGTATGGTAGTTACGATTGAGAGTTGAGTTGAAGACTTTATGTTTATCATTTGCTGGGATGTGTATAAGCTTCATATTTCTTTTGGAAAGAAAAAAATAGTTACCCTGTAAGTCAAAACGTCAGGAACACATTATGTTTGTGCTAGAATATAGACAAACAAAGAAGGATCATTCGAGGAATAAGTTTTGATACTGTTAAATTTGCTTATTTAATCTGGACAAAACACCGACAGTAGTCAGAGTGCTTGTTAGAAATTAAAACTTAAATTCCAACTTGCCATCAGTCGTGCAAGCAAGTCTCAACTGAGTTTCCTTTCCCAAGCCAATTTTCCCGCATTTAAGAAAAAATCAAAGTTGTTTTGAAATAATTCATGAGAAAGTGAACTGGTGAAAAACCAAGAAATTTATAAGACCTTTGTACGAGATGTTTGCTAAGCCCTAAGAACAGATTTATGTCATGTGCTAGGCAACCAAATGGTAATAATTCTTTAATTTTCAGACTTCAAAGGAAAATGTTGAAACACAACTTACACTATCTCTGGCTTCAGTCAAGATTCTACATGTTACAATGAAGACCTTTGAGCAGTGAGCATGAACAAAATTTTAAAATGGTTTTGAGGATTTTTTTAAGCATTTTGCCTTTGTTTTCTTAAAGAATCTAGAACACTGGTTGAATGCATAACACCCATTACCCATGCTCCGATTGGCAGTGTGTTAAGCTTTACAGGTGTAAAATTCTTGCAGAAAAGAAGAACAAAAGACCCTGAGTCAGCTAGTAAGTGTTTTGAGGAAAAGCCAGTTAGATTAAACATTATACTGTAGTTGTAGCTGTTGCTAAGTGCCAACAAGGAGATAATATTATGAACTCTTTTCCTTTTGAATACTTTGCTACTTCATACCAGAGTTTTCACATATTTTCATCTTCAAACAAGTTTCCCTGACTTCCCCCCCGACTTATTTTAAAATTCCAAAGTGAATGAAAAGATACAGCATGCATTAATACAATCAGCCCTACCGTGTCCCCTACAGCTTCCTGAATTTGTGCCAAAGTTTGACATATGTTGAATTGAATTACATGACATAAAAATCATAAGTAAATTACATTGTTCATCCATATTATAAATGGTAAAGGAACTAAATAAATCGATAACATTACAATGGTAGTAGAACATGCGTTTGAGATTTTATGATGGAACAGAAGAATATGAAAAAATTTTAAAGTTTTAGTGGATTTATATTGCTATTTTCTGCACTTTGAGACCAACGTTTTGCATATGAACTCTTGTAAAACCTACATTTGGATAAATGTATTATCATTAAATTTTTCATTCTTTCTTATACAAAACACTTTCCTGACTTTTCCCTTACTTTATGTAAAATTCCAAATTTCCCCTTAAAAAAGTCACTGAGTTTACGTTAACCTTTGAAAAAAAATCAGTTTCCCTTACCTTGAAGTCTGTCAGACTCTGCAATATGTCCTTTGCCACAAACTAAAAACTATCTTTACCCATAACTCAAACCATATCTCAATTATTATTTTGACATTTTAATTTATGTTATAACTATAACATTTTTTGCTTAGAAAGAAAGTTAATCATTCTTGTATCATTAAAGGAATTATATTGAAATCTTGAAAGTTCTGATTTAATTTTTGATTCATTCAGTTTTTTGAAAACCTAACAGTTAAAACAAAACAAACTTAAACATTGCTTCAACAAGGTACTTTAAGCATGCAAATACATTAGGTGGAATTCTAACTACATAGGATTTCAGTGCGCATTGTTCTCGATGCCACAACTGTGTAGAGTTGAACTACATAGTTATCCAGAAGAGCATCCAGAGCAAAGCACATGCAAAACCTAATATGTAGTTGGTGTTTCACATAATTATTTTTGTTCTTAAGGCCCTTAGTCAACCTACTTTACAATATACTATAGATAGAATTTAAATCCATAAATGTCAACATCAACATATTTTAAGGCAACCTTAACAATGTTTTTTCTTTGTTTTGTGTTCATGAGTTTAGAAAGCACTACTTTGATCATCATCTTGGATTTTGTCAACTTTAACTTTTTTTATGGCATTAACAGAAAGATCTATGATTGGCATTTTCTGGGAATTGTACTTAATCTTAACATTTTCAATGTTCATAAGTTCATCTTCGATATCTTCCACACTAGTTTGCAGTGTTGCGTGAGTGTGCTGCAGAAGTTTGTTTATCTCGTTCGTGAATGCAGTCAGCCAAAGGTCAGTTTTTTCATGTTCTATGCAGACTGAAGCCTCCCGATTACATCCAGATGTTTGTTGGCGGGTTCCTACAGTGCTGGCACTTGCAAGACACAGATGAAACATCAGTCAAACATTTCTTGCAGACTTGACAGGAGATGAAATTAATATTTGGAGCTTACTTACTTACAAACTTGAAGTTTTGTGCCTCTACTTTTTGTTCAGGGTCTTCGAGCAATTTCGGTCCTGCAAGATATGCTACGGTTGTAGAGGCTTCGCTAAATGTGGTAGAGGGGGAGGTACTGATGAAGGTGGATCCTTGAAACTACTTCACGGTCACATTTTTAAACTGGTATGGTTTCCCATTTTCAAGTTTGTCGATGATAGGGTGCCAAATGTGGAATACCATTGCTCCTGTTTCATCTTCAATGATGCAGTCCTCCTTGACGTAGGATTTCTCTTGAGTTCTTTTAAGGAACAGTTCTTTATGTTCCCTTTTTCCGATCGACAATATCCCACAGATATTTACTCGTAGGTTGGGTTTTATTGTTGACAACTGCTTTACTGTAACATAAATACTTGTCAGTGGAACTCCTTGATTGTCTGTAGGCTTACAGTTGAAATGTACTCAAATGAGACATCTGAGTTAGGGCAAGGACAAGATGTGGATTGTTGGTTGAACATCCATGTGCTTCCATCATCTTTAACAATCACATCCTTAAGTAAGACTGGCGACTTTGAGTCTTGGAAGTGTTGAAGTTGCTGATGGGTTGGTATATTGAAGCCAACTATTCTGTGATTTTTGCTTGGAGAAGTCTGTAATTCAAACTCATACCATTCACATTTTTTTTTGGGAACGTTTTATTGGGCTGAGGTGGTGTGTATAACCAACCTTGTTTTCTAATAAGACAAAAAAGAAGTAGTATTTGGTTATTTGATAATCTTATTTATTATATTCTCAATTAATTATTTTGTTTTTGATTGGATAATTGTGAATGCATAAATTAGTTATTGAGTGCATTTGGGGTTATAGATTTCAATATGGGAGTTGCTACAGAAACATTACAAGCACCTAATTCAATTGCTGGCTGAGTCAGTTTGCTCAGATGTCAAACCAAAAGGTGTGAACATTGATCATTGCAAAAAAATGAAAAACAGCAGAATACAAAGAAAAGATACAAAGACTTGGTTCAATGGCTGGTCAACATTGTATTTAATGAAAAATCAACTACAAGGTCAAGAAGTACGAGCACAATTGGTTAGATAAAATGTTACACAATTTTACACAGAAATACTTAGAAAAGAATGTAATAAACAAAAATTATTGTGAACTTGCTCGTGCATTTCATGATTTATGGCTCATGCAATAGTAAGAACTTTCAAAACATCACTCACATCCATAAATCGCAAAATGCACTTTCGTTCATATGATTTCCTATACTTAATCTTAAATAAAAAATTATCATTGTTACAGTAGGCTGATTTGCCTCAGTAAACTCCATATTTCTGTTTTACGGAACCCAACATTTTAGTATAATAAAAAGGTGATTGGTTAGCTAGCCTTATGCAGTGGTTGTTTACCGAGGTAAATTCTGTTTAGGCATCATGGCTGGGTTTTCATAGCTGTATGAAAATTAATCCAAGTTTAACTCTGAAGAAAACTCTTGTGTCACTATGGTTATTAAACCTGGGTTAACACTAAACCAACTTTAAACAACCTGACCCAGGGGGTTTTCATCAGGTGTTGTAATGGTGGTTATTGCAATTATTTAACTTACTTTTTGTCTCTTTAACTGTTGATGACATCTCCTGAAAATAATTCAGATGAAGTCTTTATCAAAATTTATGATAAGTATTACTCGAAATACTTGCACGTTAATGCAAATGTTATAATATTCAAACTTTATGTCATATTAAAAACAACTAAAGCTATTTACTTAAAATTCCTGACATGAATGACAGACGTTTTAATTTACAGCATACAAAATATGCATCAAATTACAACACACGGAAAGTAAATTGTTACGAACAATGGTTTCAGCTACTTACAGCTCTGTATTGAAATGAGCTGCATAATTTCCATTGGTGCACAATATTCTGTGTACTCAAATTTTCTATGGCTTACTGTTTATCTGTAATGATATACAGTTTTGGGAAGTTGTGTTAGATAGTGAATCAAGTCGCTTTTCTTCTTGTAACCTGTACTTTAAATTAGTTGATTTTTTAGAATATTGCAGTCTTTCCAGTGTCATTGGTTCAACAATAAGGTCTTGAAGTTTCTTAACCCTACTAAGTGCAACATAATTATGTCATCCCTGATGTTTTCTCTGATGTTCCAAGATCAACCCGTGCTTTCTTTAGAGTCAGTCCTTGACTTTTATGAATAGTCATTGCCCATGTTAACCTTAATGGCAACTGTTGTCTTTCACATCTTTGCCCTTCATTTTGTGAAAACTGTGTAACTGGGGAAATTGGAACACATCTAGATAGCAAATCTTGCAGATGCAGAAGGACCACTATAATCTTCATCAAACTGGACAAGAACACAAATTGGCAGATTAGGAGGAGCTTGATCTTTAGCATAAACAAAATCTATTACAGTTCCTAGTGCCCCATTGCAAAGGCCAACCTTAGTCCATATGTTTATAGTGAGCATAACTCTTGCACCTTTGGTTAAATATATGACAGATTCTAGGCCTCCCATTTCATCAGCACTAAGTGTTTGAGCACCACCTGAGTGACGTGCTTTAATTGTTGCTATTGGCTTATTAAGACTTTGTAACTTGGCCATGTTGATTTCTGCTACTTTAGACTTGTGATAACAAAGCCTTAATGATGACGATATAAATTAATTAATATCAGCTACATTTTGAGGAGTTCTAGTTAGTAATGTGTGCCAGTTAGCTAATGTGATGATGGCCCAGTCATCATTGAGACTACACATGGATTTAACTCAACGCTTTAATTTGCACGCTATATTGCTTGAGGCACACATACACACAACTATGTACTTCATGTAATATATATACATTGTCCTGGTCGAAATCCTATGTTGTAAACACTACATTCCCTTCCCATGTGAGACAAATGCTAAAACTGAATAAAATGTCAGACTGGAAGCTCTTACTGAATATTTCAATAAACTAAACAAACTCAGTGTATTTTCTCAAAACTGTTCAAAGTTCTTTGTTCAAGTGTAAACTAATAAACTCATTAAACAGAAACAATCTTTAAAGTCAAATTCTCTTAACAAATTCTGAAAATTCTGAAACAGTCGCGTATACATTACAAAGTCATTAAACTTAGCTGGTAACTGAACATTTCTCGCTGGTCTGTTCCTTTGCTCAGTTGTAATTGTGGAATCTGCAGCTGTAGTAGATACAACTTGATTTGTTGGAGTTTCAGTGGTTGCTGGATTCTCAAGCTCCTGTGTTTGATATCGCTTGACGAATGAACTGTTTCTCCGCTGAACTGTACCACTTTCTGATTTCACGGTTAGTTCCTGCCCTTCCTTTGTCTGGACTGTGTAAGGCTTGGACTCAAAATTAGAAGCTAACTTTCCTTTCTGACTAGTGTTCTTGAGAAGAACTTTGTCTCCAGCGACTACTGAGGAGTCAACAGCATGACGCTGTTTATCAGCATACACTTTGCTAGCCAGCTTGTGGTTCCAATCACAATCTCGAATACCTTCATCCAAAACACTCTTGTTGGGACGCAACTCGGGTAACTTGGTTCTTAGCTCTCTCCCTAACATAAGAAATGCTGGGGTTGCTTGTGTACTACTGTGAAGGGTTGTTCGGTATGCTAGCAGAAACTTGTCCAACTCCTCTTTCCATTTCTTTCCTTCTGCTCCAGCTATCTTGAGGGATTTAAGAAGAGTTCTGTTCTGGTGTTCAACTTCTCCATTTGCCTGGGGTCAGAGGGGTGGAGATGTTCGATGTTGGATCCCATGTTCAACTAAGAAGCTTTCAAATTCTTCTGAAATTAACTGAGGTGCATTGTCTGACTTAAGACTAAATGGATATCCGTATCTTGCAAAGATCGGCCTCAGCGCATCAATTATCTTCTGTGATGTGGTTGAATGCATTAAAACTACTTCAAAGAAACGACTATAATAATCCACGATTACAAGTAAACTCTCTCCAGAAGGAAATGGACCTAGGATATCCATGGCTACATCTTGCCAGGGTCCAGATGGTGGTTCTACTCTCCTCATTGGCTCGGGTGCAGAGAATTCTCCGACAACTTGGCAGGCATGACAACTTTTGCAAACTTGCTCGAGGGCATCAAAATCAATTTTGGGCCACCATACTTTTGTTCTTACCATATTTACCCGTGTATAATGCGCACCCGTGTATAATGCACACCCCAAAATTCAAGGTCATTTTAGAAATGTCAATAAAAACAACAAACCCAGTCACTGAAGCGAACAAAGCAAAATATAGTAAATACAACTGATATTTTCCTTTTCTAAATTCATTTTATTTACATTGTTAACCAATATAAAGTTGTCAAACAAATAATAAATCTATTTACAAACGTTTATTCGTTTAGTTAACTAGTTTTTGAAGGAAAAATTTGTCTGCACTTCAAGTATTTTTAGAATGCGCATTCACAATGTCACATACACTCGATCAAATTTCAAGATTCTGAAAACAACAACTCAAAAACAATCGCAAAGTTTCTATTTAACAAGTACTTCCACACAATATATTTCCAAGTTTTAAATATGCTACAAAGCTTCAAAATTTCACCACAAATCAACAACGAACAGTTGAAAAACTTTCGTAAATTACATTGCAATTTTGTCAACGTGAACAAGCAAACATCGCCATTCAAATATTTACAAATTGTGGAAGCCAAACTTCAGAAGTTCAAACTCTCAGAAATTATATTGCAATAGTTTCAACATGAGTATATGATCATCAATTGTGCTAACAGTTTCATAAACTGAAAAACAACTCACAGTCTCAATTCAATCAACTGTCAATTCCCAGAGTCAATTCAAAGAACAAATCCTTCGAAATCTGACTCATCAGAGTCTGATTCGAACAGCTCTCGAATAAAAGCATCTTCATTGTCTTCCTGATCCTCAGCCT
>JANCMA020132000.1:0-14390 GCA_024336925.2 Zoanthus solanderi
ATCATAAGTGACGGAGTCATAAGCGGAGTCGGAAGAAAATGGAAACGTTCTGATTCTTCCGACTCCGATTCCGTCAAGCTTATGACTCCGCTTCCGACTCCGATCTTTGATTTTCACTAGGTCATAAGCGCTCTTACGACTCCGACTCCGACTCCAACTCCGTCGCTAGTGAAAACCAGCCTTTAATGATAGTTTTATTCCACCGCTTGCAAACATTGTTCAAATTATTTAAAAACAATTACCCCTTGTTAACACATCGTCGTAGCTTGGTTAAAGAACTAATGCCGACAACTACTCTCGTGTGATGACTTTTGAAACTTTTTGACACTTCCAAAAGAAATTGCTTTTAGACGCTTCATGATCACTTGTTTTGGTTTGATATTAATATTCCAATAGCCACTGAAAATACTTGAGAAAAACTGCACCGAATTTTATCAATATGAGCTGTTGTTAGAACTACTTTTATTATCAGAAAGGCGTGCAACAAAGTGAAAATGGGGAATACTTTACAACAATTTACAGGTTAGCCGTTAACATCCATTCTGTTAGTTTGGTGATAAAGGAATTTCAAAGATGCTTCAATGGGAAATTCTAGTGTTTTATTTTACTTATCTAGAGCGCACGAATTTAGGCTTTTTAGAGCCTCTTGTTAACAATAAAACTTTTATTTAGTTTATTTCAAGGGCGTGATATGGTATTTTATCACTTGTTTCTTCAACATATAACTCGCACACGGATTTGCTTGTTCGTGTTGACAGGCAAAGATAGAAAGAGGTAAGAAAAACACGTGAATAAAATTTCAGAGATTATTTACTTCCTTTAGGTTTTATTTGCTATTAACAAAATCAAATTATTTCTCAGCAAGAACTCGAGACTATCTTCCGAGTAAAACACGAAATTGAATCCATGACTTTAACAAGGTTTGGTCACAACTTAACTACGCCTGCGTACCCTTATTACCCTAGAATTTTGCAGCCATGGACAACTGTTTCATCATAATCATCTTCATCATATTCATCATCATAGTTATCGTCATCACCATCATCATCATCATAGTCGTCGTCATTATCATCATCTTCATCATCATCATTATCATCATCATAGTCACCGTCATCATCATCGTCATCGTCATCATCATCATAGTCATCATCATCATCATAGTCATCATCATCATCATAGTCATCATCATCATAGTCATCATCATCATAGTCATCATCATCAACATCATCATCATCATCATCGTCATCACCATCATCGTCACTATCATCATCATCATCATCATCGTCCTCACCATCACCGGCATATCAATTACGATGACAACAATCATCAGCTTAATCATTCATCACCACCATCCTTGCAACCATTGCTATCACCACCATTATTTATCATCTCACGAACTCGTCATTAAATTTGAGATAAGTTATTTTAGTTTAGGAACACATCCGACGCGATGAGGTTCAACGTCGACTTCAATGCCATCGCCGAACACGGAAACAAGCTGGCGGTGGACTCTGCAACAAGAAGGAAAATATCAAACTGAATCTTCCTAGTAGTCTTTAGTGCTCTTTTAAATATCTGACTCACACTCGGAGTCCAGAGACAATCTCAGTAGTGTAGCGCTGAAAAACACCAGCAACTTGAGCTTCATAACTTTATGGTTGACATGGTACTACTACTAGTACTAAGTATTATAATGCTAACACTAGTAGCTGTTACTGCTGCTATTACTGCTGCTGCTGCTGCTGCTGCTGCTGCTGCCTTCTCCTAGACAAGCTGTTCGCCACAACTAAAGAGTCCTGTCTGCCCTGGTTTTGAGATCGGAGTGTTGCCTTCTCCTAGACAAGCTGTTCGCCACAACTAAAGAGCCCTGTCTGCCCTGGTTCTGAGATCGGAGTTTTGACGTCACGGTTTTTCCTTCTGTTTTGGTTTTCCTCGAGGGCAGCTTTGCGATTGGTCTCGAAGGTGGACCCCGACTGGTGGAATGCATGACGCCAAGCTTCTCGATCAGCAGCAAGGGTTGACCACTGTTGGTGATTGATGTGGCATGTTGACAGATAACAATAAATGGTTCATTGTCCCATCCCCACCCCTAGATTAAAGAAAACATTGCCCACCCCATTTTCTTTCTCTCATCCCATACAAACCCATCTCCATCCCTTAAGCAAATACACAAAACGTACCTGACTAGCAAATCGGTATTCTGAAGAAGTTCACCATCTGCGTTCCACATTCCAACTGAGCGAGTTTTTCTCCCTGTAGATGTCGACTGGTCATTACCAGTCCCCTCTCCATCGACTGAGTTACACGGTAACGAAGCGCGGATACGACACTCCTTAACACGATGAGTTTCCACAAAATTAAATTCAAACTGTTAAAAGAAAAGAAACATGTAAGTAAAAACTCTTTTTTCTATTTTAGGTATTTGGCCGCTTGTCATGATGCGACTCCGTCAACTTTCATGAACTCTCTATCAGCTATCAAAAGCTCCTAATATTAGATAAGAGTAGAAAAACTCTCAACAATTATGTAAAACTCATTCTCGTAGGTTAAAGTTTGTTTTAAGTAACCTCAATGGATTTTATAAAATAATTTGGATAGTACGTGCGTTTTGATTGGTCAACAAGTGTGTTTTTATAGCGCTATGAAGCACGAAAATGACGCCAAGTCACCAAGTTGTAAGAATTTATAGTATCGTGAAAGAAGTTAACTTTACACAAGCGCTTCGTGTATCCTCTTTGTTAAGTCAGAAAATAATAATTTTATAAAAGAAATAAAACATGTTCTCCGTGCCTTCAAAGTTGGTAAAAACGGAGGTGAAGGTTTGGGAAAATTCGAGAGTAGATCAGTGAAAACCCGTGATGCACTCGAGGGTTTGTTTTCACCTGCCCGAGAATGTTTCCAAACGTTCGCCTCGGTTTTCACCAGGCTATGAAGACACGGAGAAAATGCTTTATTTATTAAGTAACAAAGACACCGATGTTGTTGATAAAATCCATCAAGTAACTGTCCGTGAAGTGGCTTACCGCTGTCCCTTTGTATATCTACACCTTATAATGCCTTTTTTTTGTTAGACACTCTGAACAATTTGCTTAACTCAGAGTAAAGATAACTTGCTTTCGAACAAATCATTATATGTTATGCAAGATTGTAAAAAAGTTATCTTTTATTATAAAGTCCTTGCACGAGCCCACATGAATCAGACAAACAGATATCTTAGATTGAAGAAGAATGGCATAGGCATTGAGCACTTAGACTGAAGCAACTTAAAGGAAAAATAAGCCCTAACTACATAATTCAATTAATGTTTACTGTATCTCAACTCACCTGGTCTTTCGAGTTAAAGTTTCTTTGTACATGAGCCAGCATTTCCGGCTTGGAACACTCTTTAACAATGATTAGGTCTGTGTAACCATCACCAAGATGACAGCTTGGCGAAGGTCCGTCGGATGAGATTTTGCAGGGACTGGGGAGAGTTATGAGACTGGCGCCAACGACACGACCAAGGAACACTTCTCTAGGATCTGCAGAGTGGAAACTATTAGCAAAAAAAACTCAAAAGCTTGCCGATTTTGAAATATTTCTTTAGTCTCGAAAGCATTCACGGCAAAATAGGTTCAATAACTTCATTGTGAATTTAAGAAAGATCACAATTTGACAAAACGGCTACTAAACTGAGAAAGCATTTTTAGAATCGCTTTAACTTCGCTTTTTTTTCTGGCAAATGTAATCTACAAAAACACTAAACATAAATATGAAAACGGTTCTTTCACCCCATTTTAAGTGAGGCATTCTGTTTCCATCCATTGCCTCTTTAATAAAGGTGTTCCTCTGTAACATAGGATAATTATTAACAAGTCAAAACAATAATTTCTCTTATCAAAAAAGATGGAAGTGAGCAACTGAGTTGTAGTCTAAGCACGACATTATAAGAACAGATTTGAAATGCACTTGAACATAAAAACTTATTTAACGTTAACTGCGAAGGAAGTGGTTGCCCATTCTTCCTAGCCAGAGGCTAATTTTTAATCGCTCGACGGCTCAGATCTTGGCGTGAAGTCGAATTTGCAGAGGGAGGAAAACCGGAGTACCCGGAGAAAAACCCTCGGAGTCAGATTGAGATCGACAAATCTCAGCCCACGTGCGGAGCCTGGGAAACGATTCCGGCTCGCCGATGACAACTACGCAAACCTGACTCCTCACGGACCCCTTTAGGGTTACGCATTGCATCATGGGTAATTAGGGTAAATGTAACCAGGGACAAACACTTGAACGATTTTTTTTTGTCTAAAGTTGGAGTGCATCATACTAAACAAGTTATAACCTGTATTCAACATGTAAATAAAATTTTGGTCAGACAAGACTCTTTGTTCACTAGGTAAAGTTTTTACCAAAAGCGTAACGAATAGAATTAGCTAAAAGTTATTCACAAACGAATAGATTTTAATGTCAGGCACTGACAAAAATGTGTTAACCACTTATTTATACTCAATAACCAGAGCACCTTACTGATTTAAATGCTTTATTTAGAAAATGTTATTTTCAGGCAAATACAGTACTAGTATGATGTTTTCGCGCACAACCTCGACCCTACAGTCTTGTATAAATATAAGCATGTTTCTTTCCTTTTCGTTATTAAGGGCAGTATTTTAGAAATTTAGCTCAGATCCTAATAGCCCTTTAAACAATTATAATAGAAAGAAGAAGCGAGCATGTTGTGATCAACAATCCGCCGCGAGTCTCTTGTTTTGTTTATTTTGCTGCTTTGAAATATACAACTTGTATCTATAGACTTTAATTACAATTTCTAATAATTTTTAAAATTTTTCTCTGTGGAAGAATGGAAAACGGCCTCTCTTCGCTTTACAAGTAGATTTTAAATTTTAATGAACACTATAATGAAGTTGATGTTCGTCTGCTATTGAGTGTATGAGACACTCCGCAAAGGTTTCACTTGCAGAAAGTCTAAATTTTCAAGCAAGTTATTTATGAACGACAACACAATATATACAAAAATTGATGGCAATTAATTCAACTTGTGTTTTTGAAAACGCAAATAAGCCGTTTTCAAAGAGTACCTTTCAACCAAACACTGTTCGGGGTGCGCTCCAAATTCCTCCTGAACATTTGGCCAGTCAGTTTGAGCAAAAATATCTTTTTCAACCATAATAACAAGCGAACGTCCAATCTGCCTCCAACTTTTCAATAAATGTGTTTTGGAGACGAATTTTTTTCCTAAGTTTATCCGAAATATCCAATAGTTTACGTTTGAGATGGCCTTCGATCGAACAGATTTCTAAGCTGAATTCTGGCGTCTTGTAATATATCGGGAAATTATAACTCAGTGTAGAAAGTGAAAGGTTAGTAAAACACAGAAAATTTATATATTATACTCCACTAAGGTATTCTTCAACGAAAAAAAGCGATAACTTTTCCTTCGCCTTCTACAAACTACTCTATCGCATTGTTTTTCTTGCCCTGACTACCCATGATGCATTTTAACCGTGAAAGGGTCTATATAGACGACTATAGCTGTGACTATGTGCCAGTTTCAATATACTCATTCTTCAGTTGCAAGGTTAAGTCAAATGCAGTTAATTCTTAATGGAAACTAAAATTTAAATTTATGGTGGGAAACACTTTTTTACATCACCGCTTTAAATACAATATTCTTTACGAAAAAAACATTTAAATAAAGTGTAAGGTCTGCAGGAAATGCTTTTTTTATTTGGGTCAAATTCTTCATAGAATTCGGTCTACGATATTTTGGGAATCAACCACTAAAACCAAACAGTCGCGCGCAATTACACAACAGAAGCCAAGGACGAGCCGAATCCACGCGCACCATCGTCACAATGGGCCTTCACAGAACATATGAATCGTTACAGCGATGATTTACAGTCAGTTGGAAGTTTGTGCCGCGTTTTAAAGTTAAAGAATTTTTTCAAGTTTTACCGTGAGAAATTTCATAGATCAGTGAAAAAGACCAAATTTTATCATATTCATAATGTCTTTGGTAAGTAAGAATAGTCACTATCAATTTTTGTCAACTATTTCAACAATGAAATTTCTTTAATTCTTTGATTTTGGTGCGTATTTGTTATCTCATTCTACCCTTGAAATTTCTAATTTTTCCTATTTAAACTACCAACTTTTATTCTTGCAATTTTTTTTTTAAGTTCCTAATATAAATGGTAGTGGATTTTAATGCAAACACGCATAGAACTACTACTCATCCATTTCTTGAAATCTTTAATAATTCCTGATTGTTTTTCAACAGTTGAATAAGAAAACGAAATTTATCAGAAACAAACTGCGATTTACCCGCACTTGTCTCAGTCACAGTTTGAAGGAGTTTTCCCTTCATACATGGAAGTGTATCTTATCATATCTGATGGTGGTTGTCCCGGATGACGATATGCCGTACAAGCGAAGTAAGTACAATGTGCTATAATGTTTCTAACTAATGTTCAGGTGACTCGAACCCTTTTAATGGTTATCACACAACAGAAGATTTTGTGAAAATCAAAATCGAGCATTCAGATTACGCTTCCATTGATAGAAATTAAAATCTATTGTCGAATAATTGCATGTAAAATGAAACTTAGTAAAACATGAAATTAAAGCCATGTCGATCTGACATTTTTGAATACGTCAAAAAGATAGCAAGTCCAAGAATAGAGAAAACATCGTTCGGAAATCCAAGTTTTGGATTAAAAAAACGAGCGATCTTCAAAATGAACAATATTTCTTGAACTGTTCTAATTTCTAATCGTATAGTATCTCTTTGTTTATCACTTTAAATGCCTAAAATCTTCTTGAGACCTGTAATTCTTTATAGGCAACTGCGCTTGTAAACTGTCTTAACATGATTATGACTTGAATTAAAGTTGAAATATTGTTCAATTTGAAGATCAGACTCGTTTTTTAAACCCAATACTTGGATTTCCGAAAGATGTTTTCCTTTCTTGGACTTGTTATCGTCTTGATGAAACTAAAGGGTTTGTATGCATCACAGTTTGAGTGAATAGGCGTGGTAATGCACGCTTCCAATAACTAGGTTAAACTTTCATTCCATACAGCAGTTTCCTCTCTGATTTCAGGAAAGAGTTTCGGTTCTTGTAAAATAGTCAGCTTTTCAAGCAATAAAAATACCGTAAAATTACCTTATGGGACGTACTTAATTATTCATAAAAAATCATGCATAAAAATGTCACCTATTTTCTATTTATTTAATGCAAACCCTGACTCAGCAAACCCCATTAGGTCCGAATACGGAAATTCTACCTTCCCCCGTAACAGTTAATCATAGTATCAACCAGATTAAAAACAGAACATGGGTTTATAAAATATTTAACTATAGCTTAGTACTAACGACCATCAAGCAAGTGGACGCTTTATCTTATATGCAAGATTTTCTTCTTTCACCATTCCCCATCACTTACAGCAAAGACTGAGAGGCCTGTCAATTTTGATAAAAATTATTGCCGCGTTTATGATCAAACTGTAGTTTAAACAAAACATATTTAAAAAACGTTGACTACTTTGTAGTATGAAGGCTCATCTGTACTAGAGGAACGAATATATTTAAAATGCAATTTAAACTTTAGAATTAAAACACAGTACACCCGGGATCAGCTTCTGCGGTCACGTGTGTCAAAGTTTGAAAAACCACGACAGCGTGACTGCAGTCATTGTGATCAAGGTTGTAGTTAGAACCGAAAGCTTAATTTTGTTTTGAAAAAAGCATGTACTGTGTTTTCTAAAGTTTAATTGCATTTTAAATATATTTGACTACTTTGGTATATTATGACAATCTGTTAGATAATGGTTATGTTGGTCATTCATAGCGTCACTGTTTACACCGTGGTACAAACGTAGTCTTAATGCATAATCGTTGTACACCTCAGTATGTAAATGATGGACCACTTAAAATGACCTGCGCTCTCCCAGCTGTAGCTTCATAGCTCAGTTGGTTAGAGTGTCGCACCGGTATCGCAGGCCACGGGTTCGAATAAGATTGAAGCCTGTAAAGAAAAGGTGGACCCATTAAAAGGACCTGCTCTCCCAGTTGTAGCTTCATAGCTCAGTTGGTCAGAGCGTTGCACCGGTATCGCAGAGGTCCCGGGTTCGAATCCAGTTGAAGCTAAATTCTGGCAACAATACAAACGGTTCTTATGACCAACAAATACCATTCACTTTTGACTCTAATCATCTACGAAAATTCCTAGAAGCACAGATGTACTATAGATAATTATTGTCAGTTATAGTAAAGAGAATAAACTTTCTAGTAATATGCAGAAAGGTTAACTTAAACCATACTGCTTCCAGCTAAATTTTTAACTCTGTTTGCTCAACAGCTCATCACAAAAAACAAGATGATCCAAAAGAGATGACACTCTTTGAAAAATTACAACAGCTTGATTTGATTGTGTCAGAGCTGGAAGAGAAGAAAAAATCTCTAACGGATAAAGCTGAGATTATTCTACCGGAAATCATGCCCATACTGAGATTCGCTGATGACGAGGCCAACTATCTTGAGACACACGGGTTTCAACTGGAGAAAGCCGCTAAACAGGCATTTGGAAGTTTTTTCACTGACAGCTCTGTTCCTAGTACTTAGTTGTACCTCGCTTGACTCGTCGGGGCAAGACAGTACAAGAAACTGTACAATTTTTAACCGCCTTTTTAAAAACTGAACAATATTTGTTCATTTATAAAACAATGTAACAACGTCAGTGTTAAGTCAGTGAGTCCAGGTGTTGTGAAATGCACGGACTGAAATCAACCCCTGAAGTGTAAACCACTACTGTTTCATACCTTGTAGTCTATCACTAGTAATAATCTATTGTGTAATCAATCGTTTTGGTTAGTTGTGACAACAGTAATGTTGCGTGCTGTACGTACAAGTAAACCATACTCTTAAAAACAGTAGACGCAGTTCTTAAATGTTAAATTAAAAAACAGGTAAATGAATATTATTAAAAGATGGAAAAAAAAAGTATTGAACAGCCCGTTGTATCCTCAAGCCAATAGTCTCAATATGCCAGAGTAGTGGTTTTTCAAGGATTTGGGATTCGAGCTCCACTCAGAGCAAAATATCAAAAAATATTTCAGATGAGTATGTTCAAAACAAAAAGTGCAACAAAGTTTTTATTTTGACGATAACGACGATGGCGATGATGGTGACGATAATGTATTATGATGATAGTGATGGTGATGGTGATTATGATGATGATGACAGTGATAATAGTGGTGATGATGATTAATGATGGTAACGATGATGTTGATTATGATGATGATGATGATGACAGTGATAGTGATGATGATGGTGATTATGATGATGATGACAGTGATAATAGTGGTGATGATGATTAATGATGGTAACGTTGATGGTGATGTGATGACAGTGGTGATAACGATGATGGTGATGTTAATGATGATGATGATGATGATGCTATGACGATGGTGCATGATAATGATGATGTGACGATGGTGGCCATGTGATGATAGTGGTGATGTCGGTAATGACGGTGATGATGGTAATGACGATGATGGCTATTTAGTATTACGTTAAGATGGAGGAGCTCCTTCTATGGTGTATTTCGTAATCCCTTCATCCTGTCTCCCCCTGCCCCTCCCACCATCACCCGTCTTTTGCTCTTAACAGTCTCATTCGTTGAAAGTGTATGAAGAGTGTGTGATTGTTATCCTTAATCTAGATTATGGTGATCTTTCAACTTTCTCATCCTAATCAGGTAATACGTCAATACACAAAACCAACACTAACCTGCTGACTTTAAATCAGTTTCATCATCTGTTACAACTGGGTTTTCTAACGGCGCTGGCTTAGCGCAGACTTTGCATCTGGCAAGCAGAACATACCAAATATAATCAACCACCATCGCTTACCTTAGCTTTGTTCAGCAACGCGCACATGTATATTTTGGTGATAATTTTTTTTGAGTACTCAGCCAATATAAACTAAGATCTCCGCAATCTCCGAGTCAGAATAATTTTTACTCTTTATTATACGAAAAAAAAATTCGAAAACGTGGTATAGCTACAAAGGAAAGTGCAAAGAGAATGAGTATTTAAATACGAGTGCTTGTAATTTTACGTATGATTTCAAGTAAGCTTTTTATTGCGCTAATACTTAAAACAAGTGCAACTTATTTTTTCTCTTTATTCTAGCTTTAAAAGTGTGGCACTTGTTTTAAAGTCCGAGCAATCTGAGAAATTTATAAAAAACAACGAATTTTGCAAAGAAATCAAATGTATATTCTCTTCTCTAACTGAAAGATCCATCAAATTATAAATTACAAATAAAATTTGTGGAACGTGAAACGAAATTGATCTGGCCTTACCCCTTACGACATCTTGTTTTGTCTCTGGGATGAAACTGATCCTGTGTCCGACTGGGCAAATAAATGATCTCCACATCATACGTTCTAGAATGCGCATTAAAAACATGAAGGAGTCAGACAGTTCGTGAAGCTTTCTTCAATTTTCAAAAGAATAGTGTACAAATTTTTTACAAATTCTGGATACAAATTCATTTCATAAAATGTGATTAAAAACCATTAAAATGAAAAAGATCATATCAGCAAAAAGGCCAATGTCCCCGAAGGAAAAAGCTTAAAAGGTGAGAAACAGATACATAGTAAAAGGTCTTGACACTAAAAAGCCTTATTAAGTTACTTCAGCCAATCAAAACACTCTAAATGGCCGAATTTATACCAGAGACGCCTAAGACGTTTAGGAACTTAATGTCGTCTCAGACGACTTTAATGTCTTGAATAAAAACGAGAATTACGACGGACGACTTTGACGTCTACACGTCAAAGCCGCCTTTCGTTAAGGGCGTCCAAACGATGTCCTTAACAGACAACCTTCCCTTCCCCGGAACGCCTTGGCACGCGTGAAAGTTGAATAAAATGCAGTAACCTCACTGAAACAACAACAAATCTGACTCAGATCTCTTTTTGTGTCAACATTTCACGGTCAGTTAGTTTTTGGAGCTCAGCACATCATGCTCATAAATTTAATCAAGACGTTCTTACTGAGGCTTGTTAAGGTCGTCTTGACGTCCTTTAGTAGAAATACCGCCAACATTTTCAACAACAACAACTTTGCCTCGCAAGACTCCCGTATTTAAAAAAAAGGACATTTATAGAAAGCACATGCATAATGAGGCCATGTTGTTATGTTGTGGAATGCTGAGCCTGTTTGCAACTATACCATGCTGATGAGGCCTAAAAAGACTAAAAAAAAGACTGGCTGATAACATTCACTATTACTTCTTATCTTCTGTAGGAACCTGAGTCTGTTTGCTAGCTATACCATGCTGATGAGGCCTAAAGTGTCTTAAACAGCTGTCCATGACTGCTAATATTCACTATTACTTCTTATCTTCTGTAGGAATCTTAGCCTGTTTGCTAGCTATACCATGCTGATGAGGCCTAAAGTGTCTAAAACAGCTGTCCATGACTGCTAATATTCACTATTACTTCTTATCTTCTATGGGAACCTGAGCCTGTTTGCTAGCTATACCATGCTGATGAGGCCTAAAAAGCCAAAACAGCAGACCACGGCTGCTAGCAGTCAGGCTTACTATAATTTTTGGTAGATTTAAAGAGTAATTCCCGCTATCTTCGTGGCCTTAGTGCCCATTTTAGTGGCTTCAATTTAGTACACTAGCATTTTTCATGTACCCTTGTGATAAACGTTTGAGCCATGCACATCCAACGATTATTGCACTTTCACTATTACTTATTATCTTCTGTGAGAACGTCAGTCTGTGTCATTTAAGCCGAGATTAAGTGGCCTTATAACATAAGGTTCAACAACAGTCACCAAGATTTTTTGAGAAGAGGTCAACTGAAGGGCAGGGAGTCTTTTGCCTGATTTACGGCTGTAGGGGTGGAGGGTGGGCGCTTAATCGGTCAAATACTGTAATAAATTAAAAGTTCGGAGGATAAAAATCATTCGAATGAGATTACTCTAATAGGACTTTTTCTGAAAATTAAAGTTTCCTTTTCTTGACGTGCAAAAGGAGCACCTGAAGACCCCTCTCCCCCCCCCCAACCCTTTGGCGACGCCTCTGAACATTATTTATGTTAAATTTATAAGACAATGCACTTTACTAACGAGGTCTTAGTGACCATTTTAGTGGAAGTTTACCTAGTGCTAGCATTTATGAGCTATCTATAATTTTAAGACTATTTCTCCATTCATAAAGCATAAGCGTTATGGTTTTACTCTTCTTCAATATTCAGAAAAACTATTTTTTTCCACTACTTTTAATCAAATTGTTTGCTATGACGTATGGGGTGAGAGGAGGCTGGGGAGGAGAGGGGTCGCTATAGGGTGAGAGGGTGTTGGGGACGAGAAGCCGTCGCTATCTGATTCAACACCTTTTTACCAAAGTTTTCACTTCTTATATCTGATAGGGAAATATATTTGTAGGGTAGGGTGGACACCACCCTTAATTGCCTTCCACCCACCCACCACAGACGGTGTCTATGCCTCCAAACGATAGGTATTGTTACCTGTTTTCTACTAAGCATAAATAGGTAGAAAAAAAACACATTTTGAAGAAAATGCAAGGCAAATCTTGCCATTTCAATACCTTAGTTTGCGAAGCCTCTTAGTAGCAGCCCACTTGTATCTCCTGGGTCCCATCCAACGGGACTGCTCGCTGGACTTCAACACATCACCAAGGAAACCATAAGCCAACGAAAATGTGAAACGGACAACTTTCCTGTCATGGTCCTGGACGGAACAAATGTCCAACGGCTGAGTATTTCCTACGAATTTAGAAAATGTGTTATTCCAAAGCTATGCAGCTCAATGGTTGCACCCTGTTTACATCGAACCTCGGCCTCTTACCACTGTTGTTTAAGATGCCTATGGCGATCCCTATGTGAAATCTAACATGATTTGGCAATAGGAAATCAGAACTTTTAGTTAACAGATTAAACATTCAACTGAAAGTTGCTAGCTAAGCTAGCTAAATCCTTTACGAGCCAGATGGCCCATGGAGCCGGCGCTTGTCTCCGGTTTCTGTAGTGTTAAGCAGATGAGAGTCTTTGATTCCTCCTGGACGAGACACTAATCCATCGCAGGTTAGCTCCCAGCAGACGCTGGTACTCGTTTACCTACCCCGGAAGGATGGAAAGCTGAGTTAGCTTAGGAGGACAAGAAGGATTAATGACCACTGCGACCAAAGAAAGACCACAACACCAGGTCATAACTGGTGTGTGAGATAAGGTGATTAGACCATCGCCTTGACTTTCCTGACCATGGATAGGGTGGCGAAAAAAAGGTCATGTAAATGTAAATCCCTCAGTAAGGCCGAGGATTGAACCCAACAGTCAAAGATCTCACCAACTGTCCCAAGCTCTCACACACAACCATTTTTATTGGAAAGCAAACACATATGATGCTAACCGGGAGGCCTCTCTTTCGTGTCCTCGTGGGTTCGATTGTTTTCCATTGCTCGTTTGTTATAATACAATTTTATCGAGCTGCTGTCCTTAAACAATGCTCTCCTTGTACTTCTTATTAGTTGTGGTTGTTAGAACACATTTTCTTTGACAATAACCATAGCTCAAATAAAAGGAACTAATTTTGGTTAAAGTGTAAATATCTCAGAATGTTAACTTTTGTTCACATTTATTGTGGAACATTGATTGAAGATTTAGCTAGTTAAGCTATACTGAAGTCACACCTGAAGTCACACCTCCTACAATACACAGTTGTAAATAGTGCAAAACTACATTGGCATTTAGGAAAATATAACTCCATATCGAGGCTAAGACTACAAATTGAATCTGTTGTCGTTGTAGTCAGCGGTAACTTGAAACTCAAAAATGGTTTATCAGGGCTCGAAATTTTAAAAAAATTCAAGTCGCCTTTTGGCGATTATCAAAGAAAAAAGGTCGCCAAATGCAAAAATACAGTCGCCAGACAATACAAGAAATATTAAAATAATGTGAAAATAATTTGCATTTCCTTTTCCAGAAACGCAGAAACGAGAGTTTGGAAATTGTTTCTCACCTTTAAGCTTTCATATATCAAAGGAACATGGTCGCCAAAGTGGCGACTAAACTCGTATTTTTGGTCGCCAAGTTCAAAGTTTTAGTCGCATTGGTGACCGTATCGGTCGCTATTTCGAGCCCTGATACACAGGAAGCCCAAACAATTCATTTGTTTAACTTTACAACCAATCTAAGTAGGTCTTCTATGCAATGGACTTTGAGCGCCTATGTATGCAGGGTTTTCAGTAGAAATTTTCAAGAGGAGTCCCAGGGTCCCCTTCGTTTTTGAATTAGGGGTCCCAAACAAAATTTCTGTCATCAAAAGTTTATTTTACACCGTAATGTCCTGTC
>JANCMA020132107.1:0-14385 GCA_024336925.2 Zoanthus solanderi
TGCTCTCGAATTCTCCCAAACGTTCGCCTCGGTTTTCACCAGGCTATGAAGGCACGGAAAACATGTTTTATTTCTTAGATATTATCACAATCTTCAGTACTATCACAAAATTATCATCATCATTATCATGGAAACCATCAAAATAATCATTGTTATTGATTATTTCACGGAATATTTTCCCTTGTTTTTGCAGTGTGACCCCAACTTGAATGTATATGGTGTATGGAGTGACACACTGGATCCAACATTGCCTCACATTGCACTATTTGCTGCTCGTGACATTCAACCAGGAGAGGAGCTTACATTTGATTATTTAATGACAGGAAATGATTCTTCTCCCCCATCTTCACCATTATCGAGATTAAGTCCTAGAAAAACCGCAAGAATGAGGTGTAACTGTGGAGCGAAAAACTGTAGGACTTATTTATATTAGTTAGATTAGAACTAAAGTATTTACCTTGTGTATGTACAAGTTTACATTCTGTGTCTCAAAAAATTTTCAATAAAATGTTTTTATGGAGACATTTTTCAAAGGAAGCAAAACGTGTAGGGCTACAGCAGAGCATTCTCGAACGAAATGATATACATGTGCATAGAGAAGCCACGATACGATACGGTTATACAATTTATTACACTACAAAACAAACGTGGAAACAGGACCCATAATACTGTACATATGTAGAAGAACAAACTCTAAAAAGTTTTTTACAGAAACATTTCATCGCTATCCACTTTTAATTTGTACTTGCAATAAAAAAAAGCAGAAAAAATGTTAGAGATGCAGGGCATTCTGAAAAAAAAGCAAATGGGCCTCGTTCATATTAGTTGCCCCAAATATCGGGGTGTGGGGACTATAATTAAGAAACTGAATAAAAGTGTAGAGGAGGACCCTACCCACTCTCCACCCCAGAAGATTTATTTGCAACGCTAGCAGTGGAGAAAGTTTTTATAAAACTTGATTTGTTATACTTCCCAACGCAAATACGTTTTCCGATTGGAGAAGAACGTGTCATGGGTCAAACTCAGTAACTTCCTAGGACGAACAAAACTCCCTAACTCCCTTGGGGAACAACCACTTGAACTTTCGACTCGCACGTGATTAGGTCGTGCACCTTAAAAGCAGCGGCAATTTTATGTACCAGCCGCATCGAGCAAATAATTTTTACGCAGTGATGGCAGCTTAACGGTTTCAAACAAGAACTAAACTTGAACAGAAGAAGAAATTGAACAGCGTCTACACGACAAAAGTTCGACATCTACTAACGAAGTTTTAACATTTGTGATTTGAATTAGCATATTTATGACTTGTGGCTTAATTTTATATGTGCAAATAACTGGGATTTGTAACATTTTGCAATAAAGTCGTAAGCTGATATCTGTATATTGTTCTATTTTGAGTTGGGAGGTTGAAAATCACTTTAGAGAGTTTTGAAAGCACAAGGCGTTCTTGTTGTCACGAAGGCCAACCGGAACTAAACTGTCAGCAGATGTCGCGTATCTGAACACGTCATGCGGTCTTGGTGATCGTCACGGAGGCCTACATTACAAGCTGCTTTTTGCGTCCGTGTTGGTCAATCAGAACTGCAATTTGTTTTTTTTTTTAAAATTTTTTTTATCAAAGGAATGGCTTCAAGCACCGAACAAATCGTCAATAAATCTTTGTAAGTAAATAATTTAGTTACGATTACTTTGACACTGACTTTTTCTCCTGGTTCTTGCCGTATGTGTAACCAATTTTACAATTTAAAAATTAAAGTTTACGACTTTACCCTGGATGCGTCCGTCGTTGTGATACGCGCGCTGCTTAAGTAAAAAATTCGCGCCAAAAACGCTGTTATCGATCCAGTGTACTCTTGGAAAATAGACCTCCGTCGTGAAGAACTGTTCCGGTGCTTATAAAAGCTCTCTAATGACTGGCACCACGAGAAACAGTGAGTTTTCTTTCCCCTCCACCCTCAATTTCCCCCTCGCGGAACATTGAGGGTCTCGAGGGAAAAAAAGACCCCACTGTTTCCCTTGGGGCCAGTCATTAAGTGCTTATTGTCCGACGCATACCAATAGTCAAGAGTTAATCGAAAGTTCCACAGAGGCATATGTCAGCCCCAGTAGCTAGTACTTGCAATACTCGAAAAAGCGAAACTTTATTTTGTTCTTTAAACGTCGTCACCTTTAGCTTTTTTTTAAGTACACTGTTAAGAGATAAATAATCTGTAACTTGTCTTGCTTTATTAGATACTGATGAAATACCACGATTTTTCCTTTTACTAAAAAAATCGTATCTTCATCGTGCGGAGTGAAGATACTATTTTTATCTTTCACGTGTGAAAATATTGGTTTCGCCATGGTTACTAACATGATTAGCCAATCACAAGAGAGCTTCCCGCTCGGGCGCGCGCGGCCGGTTCTCTTGAAATTTCATTTACTTCGACTAAGGACTACAGTCCGAAACGTCAGTTTTAAAATTCTCTTCACTACGGTGTGCAAGTTATAAATAAATTTATAAAACTGTTTCTGTAGAAACATCGACGCAGCATCCCATTTGACCAATTCAATTGAACTATTTTGCTGTTTCGAAAATGAATAAAGAAAGGTGTGTTTTATGCAGAAATTTCACCAGCATCTAAAATAAAGAGAGATACTTTCAGTACTCGGAAACAAAAAAATTCGTATGCAAGCTCGGCCATATAATATCCCGCTCTTTATAGTTTACTCTCAAAAAAATATCTCGTTACTGATTGAATAATTGCGAAAGCTATAGACTGCATTTTAGCCTTCTGGTTATAGTGCAATACAAAAAAAATTGCTTTGTTTGCCCATGGACAGATCTCGAAAATAAGCGCTTTCAAACACAAAGTGGATTAAATACAAACAACCGAAAAGGCAAATTGGCCATGATGCAATGCAGAATTTTTACCTTATAGATGACGTCATCCATGAGGTTTAGGAGTGATACCAATTCACTCCATCGCTCACGTTAACTTTGATAGAGAAATTAATTTATTCATTAAGTTTATAAAGCTCATCACATACCAATTCTTCCCCCATGAACTCTTTCGCGCTCTGGTTATTTATAAACCAATATCTTGACTGCGTAAGGATATGGGACTCTAGACTACGTGTCGTCATAGAAGAGCGTCACATTGAATTTTATTACAAAAAGTTAAGAAAATGCTTTATAGACAATTTTAAGTTAAAAAAAAAAAGAAAACAAAATTAAAACAAAAAAGAAAGGTCAGAACAGGACTCGAATTAGGGCCGTTCATACGAAAGTCAAAAGTTCCACCACCAAGCCACACTCGAAACTACGAAGTATAGGGTAAATTAACGTTTTAAACAATCTAATGTTAAAACTTTATATTTTTTTTCTGTTTTTTTTTTATTAGAAACAGGCAAAAAACTGCCTTATCTGAAAGATGACGCAAAACCATTTGAACTACCAGTACCACAGAAAGTTCCCATGTCACTTTATCAGAAAACTAAAGCTGAAAATTGATATATTCAGTTAGAAACGGGCGTCATTAGTCCAGTCGATGAGCCAACCGAGTGGTCCGCCCCGATGATAGTCACACCCAAACCGAATGGCAGGGTTTGTGTAGACCTGCTAAAATTGAACAATTTTGTTCAGCGAGGAAACCACCCTCTCCTTTCAATTGACGTAACACTAGAAAAATTAGCAGGTTTCTGGCAGATTAGATGGGCAGAGGGTTCCAAAAAACTCACCTACACCGTGTGGTCGGTACTGCTTTAACGTCTTACCATATGGAATCAGTTCTGAAACAGAACTCTCTGCCCAATGGTCTTAATGTTAAGTAGTGTACTCATCATTCAGCCTCCTGGGGGTAGTCCATTCGTCCTTAAGGTCTAATTGTTATTTAGGATACAGTTATGTTAGAACTCGGTAACGTAACCTTAGTGAAACACCACACCAATTAGAATACTAATGGCATTTATTTAAGAACCTTTGATGAAAGTTTCGTTGTTGTATCTGCTGCGTTTACATCAGTAAAGACGATGCATGAACACGCTAGGAGGCATCAATGCTTAGTGGTCAGACTCGTGGCAAACCTGGTTAAAATTCCCAACCTAGAGTACTAAATGGATGCGTGCGTTCATCCTCATATTTTCCGTCAAATCTGACGGCATAAATGATCAAAATATGCAGGTTTTAACCCGAAGGAAGAAACGTTTTTGACAGTTTCAATTCAAAGGATGAACAAAATTGGCATGTCTAGTTTTTCCACAGAGAAATCTGAACTAGTATTGCAACGGTTTCAAGCCAAAACATCTCAAAATGACAGAATATCTAACTAAACAAAACAGCGAAAGACGTTTCTTGTATTTTGTATGTCATATATAACAAAACTAATGAAATTTTCTTCTTCATCTACCATGATTGTCCGGCAATAAATCTTTATAAAACTTTTCTTCAAATTTGCTGGTAAAGAATTGACAATCCTTCTATATACACCTCTGTACTGGGTGAAAACCATTTTTAGTTTCCTTGCAAAGTCTTGACGTATGCCTCGTGTAGTCTCTGCATAAAATCGCCATCATTCTGAATAAAAACAAATAATTGACAAAATTCAGTATACTGATGAATGTTTTAAGCTTTAACCTACATTGCTTTTAAGTATTAATGAGATCAAGGACATCTCAAAGAGAAGTGTTTTTGGAAAAATTTGCATGAACGCGTCACGTTTAAATGAATTCTCTTGAAATTGGAGTCGTTTCTAAAGTCAAATCAATGTAGATCTTGCTTTGTTGGCTAGTTTTATAAAAATCTTCAGCTTGGAAATAACAGTTAGCAGGCCAACATTCCATCTATAAGAACCAAGTTAAGTGACCTGTTCCCTACGTGAGTTCCTGTAGCTCAGTGGGTAGAGCGTCTGACCGGTGATCAGAAGGTCGTGGGTTCGAGTCCCGAAAAAACAAAAGCTTGTGTCAACACGAACACTTCTTCTATGTTTTTTCCTATCCTATAACCGTAAGAGGTACTCTAGCTACTGTCATTAAAGACGATCTAAAATATGACTTTTTTTAACCTATACCCCATATTAACACTTCTCATTTGTCTTTTTGTTATTTATATGCTATTAGTATGACTTCAATTCTTTGAAAATGCTAAAAACACGTTTCCGAAAAGCTCAAATCTAGTTTACCTGAAGTTCTTAATATTAAAAGTGTTTTGTAAAACGACCTATACCTGAAACTATCAGACCAATAAGTCAAACACTGTTCCTGTGATGTAGTGGAGATTTTACAAAGAATCTATGGCTCAATAAGGTTCCCTGATTTATAATATGAACCCTTATCATTGTCATAATCACCATCATCGTCTATATAATCATCATCATCGTCATAATAATTGTCATCATCCTCATTGTATCGTTGTTATAATGATAGTCATCCTCATAATCATCATCACTGTCATAATCATCATCATTGTCATAATCATCATCGTCGCCATTGTCATCATCGCCCCTATAATCATTATCATCATCATAATCATCACCGTCCTCATAATCATTATCGCATCATCATAATCATCATCGTCCTCATAATCATCATCGTATCATCATAATCATCATCCGGTCGGCGTAAAAATCATCATCAACATCGTTGCCATAATCATCATTGTCGCAATTGTCATCATCGCCCCTATAATCATTATCATCTTCATAATTATCATCGTCCTCATAATCATCATCGTATCGCCATAATCATCATCGTATCGTTATAATCATCATCATCGTCATAATCACCATCGTCGGCGTAAAAAATATCATCAACATCGTCGCCATAATCATCATCGTCGCCATAACCATCATCGACTCTATAATCATTATCATCGTCATAATCATCTTTGTCTTTGAAATTACCATCAACGTCATAATCATCGTCTCAATAATCATCATCACTATCATCGTCAAAATTTCTTGCGTGTCTTTATCTGCAGAAACAGAAAAACCACGACTCACCTTAACAAGATACGTAAATGCTTGAACAAATTGTTCCATCTGAAGAGGTGTGATTGATGATTTATTTACTGTTGGTGTTGGCCCTGCAGGTGTATTTGTAGATGTGCGTGCTGAAGACTGGAATACCAGGGGGGACATTAAAGACGTCCCAGTCCCCGAATCGAGCTGCTTCTGAGGAGATTCCTAACAAATAGAAATGAAGTTCTAATAGGTAGCAATGGAACACCATCATTGAAATACAACTTACTCGAGTCTGGTTGTGGTGTTCAGCTACGAATTCGTAAGCCGAATAGCAGTAGCCATTGTTTATGTAAGTGCTAGCTAAATCCTTTACGAGTGGCCCATGGAGCCGGCGCTTATCCCGGTTTCTGTAGTCTTAAGCGGATGAGAGAGTCTTTGATTCCCCCTGGACGGGACACTAATTTATCGCAGGTTAGCTCTCAGCAGACACTGGTACTCATTTACCGACCCCGGAAGGATGGAAAGCTGAGTTAGCTTAGGCGGAAAAGAAGGTTGCATAAATATTCGAATGGGTTTACCGTAAAATTCCTAAAATAAGTCCTATACCTATATTTTTCAAAGGACCTTTTAGGGGTTTTATATCTCGAGAGTTTATATACTGGGGTTTATTATCGGAAACCTATTTGCGTTAGTAAGAATCTGTTTCATTGTCACCCATGTTTTTAATGTGTGAATAAATCAAAACGTCCTTTATAAAATCAAGAAGATTTTTTGACAATACTACGTTCCAAAGATTACCCCCGGAGGTCATTCATAATGTTGTTTTTTTCTTTTTCTTGTGGGTGTTTGGTAGATGGTGAGGAAAAGGGGGTTTGTTAATAGAGGGCTTTTATGTCTATTCATATGCGGTTGATATTTGTAGGGTCTCATAAACTTATTCGGGGGAACTTATTTTCAATAGTGTACGGCATATTTATGTGTGATAAAAAGGACGCACATCATCATTCATAACCATATCTATATTTTGATTAGCATGCAGTCCGCCAGATTTATCCAGCTTCCGTCACTGCGGAATAGGCTGCACGAGGCTGCAGCGAACAACACTTCGCCATGTAACCCTGTCTTGCGAGTCCACCGCAGACAGTTGTAGCTCGTCCACGTCATTGCAAACGCGTTCTGCCCACGTCTTCCTGGGCCACCCACGGCCTCTGCAGCAGGGGCGTTGAAGTCAGTGATCTGCTTGATGCATCTTCATTATAATTAGTTTTTGTTATCAAACATGAAATAACAAACTGAAAGTAACAGAAAATACTTTAATGATTAACTTTTGTTTCTTACTTGCAAAGATAGGCTCGTTGCTGAGCTGCTGGTTTGGAATAACTGCAAACAACATACCGATACACCTTAAACTTAGATCTGGGGCGGTGAGAATGAGAATAGTGGAAGGGATATAACGAAAACAAACAAACAAAAAAACAAAACAAAACAATGAAGACGATTATCACCCAAAAACAAATGATTTACCCAATCGATAGAAGAGATAAAAAGCTCCCACTAACAACTCCACTTCTCAACACGTCGCAAAAAACGAGTACGTCGAGAAAAACAAAATAATTGTTGATGCGATGATGAGAATGTTTTAATTTAGCTCCAAAGGCGCCGGTAGGCACTGATGGACTAAATTTAATGAATGAATGTAATAAGTAGTACTTAGTCCTACTCTGCCAGAGGGCTATTGCAAATCCTACATTTGATTTGCTACTCTAAACGTTTATTTTCAATAATCGCTTAAATCGTTTACAAGTCAAGTCGCCCATGAAGCCGGATCTTATCTCCGGTTTCTGTAGTGTTAAGCGGATGAAAGTCCTTGACTCCCCCTGGACGGGACACTAATCCATCGCAGGTTAGCTCCCAACAGACGCTGATACTCATTTACCTACCTCAGAAGGATGGAAAGCTGAGTTAGCTTAGGCGGGAAAGAAGGTCACACAAAGATTCAGATCTTAGCAAAGTCGTTACCGAACTGGGAACCTTAAGGTCGGAAGGCAGAGATCTTACCAATCGCACCAATCATGCCTGCCAATGCAAAAACCAGCAAAACATGTAACTACCTTACAACCCTCTGATTTTTAACTAGTCGAATATACAAATTATACAGTACAATTTTAGCTGCAAAACAGACTTATGACCTCTCTAGTATTAGAACTAACTATGGAACTTTCAAATTTAAAAAGGCACAAAAGTCTGGAATGAAGTAAATGAAAATATCAAAAAACATCCTCTATTAATGTTTAAGAATGATATGAAGCAAGGTCAGATACTGTATTTCAAACATTTCTTGAACCTGGGCCTTGTTTGATATATTTTGTGTTTAGCTGATTGTGCTTATAGTCCTTATCACTTAATAGGTAATGGTAATGTTAATTTATGTAACATGCATTTATCTAATGTTAGTTTACTAAAATTTCCGGACTATTAAGTACACCTAAATATAAACCGCACCCACTAAATTCAAAAACAAACAAACAAAAAATCATATCTGGGTCGCACTTGTTTATAAGCCACAGGTGGAGTTTTCATGTTGGTTCACTGTGACCTGTTCGATAATTTCATTGGTCTAATGTGACGAGGCTAAATGTTTTGTTGGCATAAAGTTCGTTATCCCGTCAAAATCCATAAATTAGCGGCATATCATTGTTTAAGCTGCAGGATTCAAAGCGTGTGAAAAAAGTAGCGGTTTATAGTCCGGAAATTACGGTATGTAAGCTGGCACCTGGTTCTGGTTAACCTTTTGGTAATTTCAGGTGCAATTATCCATCAAATATCGCGTGTCATTCTTGCATTGAATCTATTAACTTTTGAGCTTTGGGTTTAATAAACGATTCATGGATTGATCGATCGATTGATTAAAAAATGGAAACAGCTCAAGGCGAGCCTGCACTGAAGTAGAGTTGTGAGTACCATTTTCATAATCATCATCACCAATATTGCCACCTCCACTCTAATTATCAACAACATCAAAACCATCACTGTCAACATCAACACTACCACCATCATCATCACCATCACCACTGATCATCATCATCAGCAGCAGCAATCATCAGCATCAACACCACCACTATCATTGTCATCACCATCGATCATCATCATTATCATTATCATTACCACCACCATCACTGATCATCATCACCATCACCACCACCACCTCCACCATCATCATCAATCATCATCATGATCACAACCACCACCACACCATCACCATCACCATCATCACTATCTTCATCACCACCACCATCATCATCATCATCATCATCACCACCACCGCCTCCATCATCATCATCATCATTATCATCACCACCACCACTTCCACCATCACCATCATCACCACCACCACCTCCACCATCATCATCATCATCACCACCATCATCACCTCCACCATCATCATCATCATCATCATCATCATCATCATCACCACCACCACCACCACCTCCACCTCCACCATCATCAATCATCAATTATCATCATGATCACAACCACCACCACACCATCACCATCATCACTATCTTCATCACCACCACCATCATCATCATCATCACCACCATCACCTATCATTTACTATCGTCATCATCCCCTTCCAAATCAAGAAACTGTGTCGTGTATTGAATTTATTTCACTTATATCAGGCATAACCTATTGCATTGATATTAAGTCATTGAGTTCAACTTTAAATAGAAGGAAGCACCAAAGCATGCTGGTTGTTGATCCTAGTTGTATAATTTATGTTAAGCATACCTTTCTCTGGGCTAAAGGTTTCAAAGGGTCTTCTTGTTGCGGCTTTTCTGTTACTAAATGAAATAAAGTTTAATACAAAGTTGTTGGCCACATCCATACAAGAGGTCACTTTGGTTGCTGTCACAGTGAGGTTGCAGAAAAACTAGTCAATAAAAAGCCAGACTACAAAGAAGTACCTAGACACACAGGAACCCTGGGTAGACTTTTGCAGTCGTGACTGTGACCAGGATCCCTTGCGCACCACGATGATGACGTCAACCAGGTTGAGTACAATGGTTGTTCTTTACCGTTATGCTCAAGGAAAAATTAACTAGTTCTGTATTTTTCGGCGTAATTTCTTTGAGGGTTTATGCTCAATATATACCAACGATTAAGTGTACTGTGTAAAATAATTCAAGAGTTCAAAATAATAGCTACTATTTAACAGGGTTCGCATTAACGCAAAAATCATGCATTTGTACGCAAACTGTTTCTCAAAAAATGCATTTGAAAAACTGAAATGCGCCCCTTGCACGCAAACGTAAATTCAAGGTACGTCAAAGCTACAACTTTGGGCTAAAGTTACTTAAAAAGTATATACTAACACTTGCAGTAGGTTTGAAAAAGTGTATTTGAAAATCATTTTGTTAATTGACGCCTCTTGTTCCCAAACAAAGTGAAATTTGAACGCACTGATCACAATGATTGATCCGAAATGAGTTCTCGTTCACTTGCATTCTTAATTGCCAGTTGAGAAGCAGCGACAGCCAGTCGAAACAAAAGCCTGGTTAGAGCTTACACATCGGAGATGTGACGCGACGTCTCCCCGCGCCATTTTATTTCCATTCTCTTTGGATTCCCCTCGTTCTTTGAATTGTGATATTGGACCCCTTCATAATCCTTTGAGATCCCAAACAAGACTGGGTTAATAAGCTCGCGATATCTAATGCATTCCCTGCTATACAGCAACAGCCGTTAAACTCTATCAATAAACTAGTTTAGAATATTAGATTAGACATTTTCATAATGTTAAATTCCAACGCTTCATATCAACTGAGTTGGAATGTGATATTAAGCTGAATACTTTGATTTAATTTATTAGATTTTATAATACGTTTTGTGTGGTAACTCAACAACACAAAGTTAATCAAGTAAGAAGTAACATGGAGATTATAACATTGCAACATACCTGTTACAACTGGGATTCTAATTGAGGCTAAGCTAACATTTTGTGTTGCTGTTGCAGGTTCCTGGACTGATGATGACACAGCTTGCCTCTGCGCTGATTCAGACTTCTCAGCTCCTGATATAAACTGCTGTCTAGTTGGCGACATGCGATATTGGACTGGTAAGGACTGAGCTCTTAGCTTTAGAGATGCGTCTCGACTTGAAACTTCTTGAGGCTGGTTATCAACTCGCTGCTATGCAACACGAACGTTGACCCAAAATTACAATTGCATCGTGAAATACTTGAGATTCAAGCAACAAATAGACAATGACAAGATCTTCTATAAAATTCAAAATTTCCATTTATTTTCAAAATCAACTAGGTGTACTTCCCCCCCCCCTACCCCGCCCTTAAACGTACAATCTACAACCTAAAATTAGGTACTGTAGCCTAAAAATTATATGCCTCACGGTTTCATCTGGACCGCTCAGGAATAGCAACCTTATTCAAAGTAACTTAAGAACTGTTACAGATTTATTAATAATAATTATAAGTTAAGATTGATACGGTGTTTTAAAATATATACAAATAAAAAAAATTAAAAATGGTAACGTAGGACTTTATTGAAAAATCTGCCACCTGCTGCAGTTGTTTCCCAAAGCTTGATTTCATTTCTTCAGCAGGAACAGGTCCTTCTAGCATTTTACCACTACCCTGTGATAAAATAAGAATAACAAATCAAGCTTCTTAGCTGCAAACAAAATATTATAAATTTAAGAATCAAAACATGCTTTCTGTGCCTTCATAGAGTGGTGAAAACCGAGGCGAACGTTTGGAAGAATTCGAGAGCAGATCAGAGAAAACCCAAGACACAGACGAGGGTTTCACCTGCAGGAGAATTCTCACAAACTTTGCCGAGGTTTTCACCAGATTATGAAGGCACTGAAAACATATTTTATTTCTTTTATAAAATTATTGTTTTCCGTTTTAACAAAGAGAAAAACAATATAAGAAGCGCGTGTGTATACTTTAATTTCTTTCATGAAACTGTAACTTCTCACAACTTGGAGATAGAGGCAACCATATTGCTCACGTCATTTTTGTGCTTCATAGCCCGATGAAAACACACTTGTAGACCACTCAAAACGCAAGTACTATCCAACACAAAGTGTTGACACAAAGTGCTATCGACCCGTGAAAAGCCTCCATGATGCAGAACTTTTACAATCTGATGCGAGGGCCATTGAAGAATGGTGCAGGGTGTGGCAAATGGATCTGAATCAGTCCAAATGTGGGATTCTTCGCGTCTCAAGGAATGTCCAGCCTATTCAATTTCCCTACTTGTTACATGGAGAGACCATCAAGTCAGTGGACCACCAAAAAGACCTTGG
The DNA here is from genome assembly GCA_024336925.2 of Zoanthus solanderi. NCBI lineage: Eukaryota > Metazoa > Cnidaria > Anthozoa > Zoantharia > Zoanthidae > Zoanthus > Zoanthus solanderi. Next base: position 12,270 of record JANCMA020132107.1, read on the forward strand.
AGTGACCATCACTACAGACCTCAAATGGTCAAAACATGTACTTGAAGTAACAAGCAAGGCCAACAAAATGCTCGGGTTCGTACGGAGATCAACCTTCGACCCAAAGGATGTCCTCGTTCGACCTTGTACTCTTCACTTGTGAAAAGGAAGCTAAGCTACTGCAGTCAAGTTTGGGCTCCTCAGTGTGTCGCTAATATTTCATTGTTTCCCCCTTCTGATGGAAAACGAGAAAATTAGTTAATATATATTTTATCAATAACATTTTGGTCAATATTCTTGGTAATTGTTGGCTTTTGCCAAACCTGGTAAATTAGCTGCCATGTTGTTGGACCATGAAGGTCCACCAATATAACGGCACCATACAATTTACTGTACACACAGTGCATATTCAGTCGCTTATATTTCAGTTGAAAATTATCTTATCTGGCTAAAAGCTGGTCAAGCTTCGAATTTTTAGTCCTCTTTTTGAAAAATATAGTTATAGTTTAGGTAAACCTCGGAAAAACAAGTCATTCCTTAGGTGAAAACCATCTATAGCACTAAATCTTCACTTTCCATGGTAAAAAAAATAGCATTTTTGATTGTACCTATATTATGTAGAAAGATGACATACCGTATTTGCCCATTCCTATGGACTGTTTACAAAGTCTCTTTTTTTGTTCATACCAAAAAGGTAAAATGCTTGGGAGACTTAAAACTAAGGGTAACAGTTTCAATTCTTTGTTTAATTGAAGTGTTTGTAATTGTAGTTCAGTCTAAAATGAGATAAAATTAGAAGGAGTAAAATTCCTAGGAAACACTGCATTGGTCCAATCGTACGCAAACTTAACACTGTGTGACAGATTGGGATTCGATGTAGACCTGCATTCTGAGATTAACATGATTTGCCTTCATTTGATCACAGCCCTTATTACTTTGTTCTTTATCTTGGATGGCTAATTCGCTGGTACTGGAAGTTCTCCATCATGAAAGAAGAATATGGAGATGAAGAAAAAGTCTATGTTATGAGGAAGAAAATGGGTCTTTCACAAATGCAGTGGGATGTAAGTTATTGAATTATTTTTATTATTAAATCTCAAATACAGTTTTGCTGTTTTTCCTTTTTTTATTACTGTGCACCGTAAATAAAATTGCTATAATTATAACTAGTAGTAATCATGGATTATGTAAGTTGCGTTCGTTCAATTGAAATCGCAGAGAGTTTGATTTGTCGTTAGAGTTGTTAGAACTGTAAAACAAAGGGTCGAGAGATTTCTTTTTTCTCCTTCGAAGGAGCTTTTTTTATTGACCAAATTTAACTCACCTTCGAAAAAAGCTCCGAAAAAAAACCCTCTGCTATCTTTACTTGGTTGATGGCGAACAAAATAAAAAGGCTTTGCACGAAGGGTCACGAGGTGTCAAAACCTAACCGATCAACGTAGGACGTTGAAACGAGGCTAAGTCAGTGAACAACATTTTCCCTCAAAAAGCTATAGCATTGAACAAGATTAGGAAGCGTTCGTTGAACTCACGCAATTATGGAAACTGTAGTTTTCTTAACAGTTAACTTTCTTCTGTCATAACAAAAATGATTTTGAATAACTATTAAGTATTAATTTTTACTCCGAGGAAGGACTAACGTCCGAAACGTCAGTAAGTTTTTTCTTTTTATACGGTGTGGAATATGCATATTTATCACTGAATTGTTTCTGCTAAACATTATCTTTCATGTTTTGCAGGCACAAGACAATGCTAAGATAAAGGAATTCTTTGCATTAGAACTTTGGCTTGATGATAATTTTAAGGTACACTTGAAACATTGGTCAGCTTGGCTCTCTTGATATATAGATTATTTTTAAATTTCTTAATGCATAATATATAAATTTATATATAAATAAACATAGAAATATGTAATAACTTGTTTTAGGCATTAACAAGTTAAAAATATTGTTTAGTTACTAGATGTAGCTCTCGCTAAGTGACAACGAGCAACAATCAAATTAAATCCCCTATATCCAACTTGCGTGACTGTCAGAAAAGCACCACGGAGTCTCCACGTGGGAGAAAATCTGCTCGGCGCAAGATCGCTAGAAAATTCAAGAAAATAACCCTCAAAACTTAATTCAAAAGTTTAAAA
>JANCMA020132215.1:0-14384 GCA_024336925.2 Zoanthus solanderi
TGTTAGAGCAAAGGCAGCACTTTCTCCTCAATTATTTTAAGACCCTGAGTGGTGGTCCGGCCGGGAATCGAACCCAAACCTCCCGCACAGTAGACTGGCGCCTTACCAACTGGGCTAACCAGGCGGCGGTAAAACCTAGCAAATTCGTAAATAATAAAAATAAAATCCTAATTAAAACAGTGAGGCTGAAATGAAAATATTAAGGGAAAAAAACTTTAATAACAACGGTGAAACACAGCAAGCAATGTCAGCAATCACACTCACCAAAAATAATGAAGGTAGGGTTCGCCTCAAATAACAAGAAAAACAGAGTATTCGATATTATCTAAGAACCTTGTAGTTGATTTTTAACGGTTAAAAATATATGGCAGTTAAAAACTAAATAAGGACATTTCGAGCCTCAAAGAACATTGATTCTGAAAAAATATTTTTTGGTTCGTTATTTCCAACTAAGAAACGAAAATTATTAAAAATTGACGATATCTGATCTCAAACAGATTTTGCCCAATTATTTTCAAACTTTACTGCTGTTGAAGTTATTTCTAATAACGTTATCAAAACGATCTTCGTGCTTTTTGCAACTTAAGTAATTAGAACTTTCGTGGCATAGCTCGACTGTAATTCTAAAACGAACTGAACAGAAAAAAGTTAACCCCTGAACTATTCTATTTTGCTTTGTCCCTTTATCTTTTGAAGCTTGCCGCTTCACGTAGAAAGGTTTTCAACGTGACAGAAGATATGCAAACCAATGCAACAGGTCGATTTATCTAAACCTAGGAGCTTTTGTGTATATACTTAGCAGTTCAAAAGTTTGTAAACGTATATTTGCAGTTCGATACCAGATGTTTTTCGTCGTCAACGAAGCTTTATACAAGACGTCTCTTCTCGCCAGGAACAGACCTTAACAGGAACTGGTCCGCGGCACATATTCATGTGCGCAGTCTTCACTAAAATATGAACCAAGTTATTCCGAGGACCAAAACAGAAGCTGCAACGGTAACGTAAAAGGCGGTCAGCGGCTTCGTAGCTGCCCCTAAGTATGAACCGACTGTGGGCTGGCCTTCATTGCACAGATCGCCAACACAGCAATCCACTTGACATCTGTAAGAGCCGGAGGCACAAGATGTGCAGGAAGATGGTCTCGCACATGATTTGTAGAAATGGAACACGTTGTTAAAGTTGTTGTTAATATTGTTATTGTTATTATTATTATTGTTGTTGTTGTTATTATTGTTGTTGTTATTGTTGTTGTTACTCCTTCTCGAACGACGAACATAATAGTTTCTTCTGAAAGATTCGCACAAACAGTTTGGAGTAAGGTTGTTATTGTTATTATTATTGTTGTTGTTGTTGTTATTATTATTGTTGTTGTTGTTGTTGTTGTTGTTGTTATTGTTGTTTCGTTTAACTCTGTTCATCAAGTAACTCCTCACCCAATCACTTGATCTCTTTGACCTATCATTAGAGCAAAAGCAATAGTTGTTGTTGTTATTGTTATTGTTGTTGTTGTTGTTATTGTTGTTGTTATTATTGTTGTTGTTGTTGTTGTTGTTATTATTGTTGTTATTGTTGTTGTTGTTGTTTGCTGCCCTCCGACCTCGAAATCCTTCAACCCATCCAGTTGTGAGAGTGACACAGGCATCCCATCCTTTAGGGCATGTCATAACAGTCTTCCTACACAAGGCCCATCCCAGAGTGGAGTGGCAAGAGTAGCATTTCAGACCCTCGACTGCAGGTATAAAATGAGAAGCGTAGTATAATAAGGATATAGATACTATATGATACTTTACAATACAGATAGGACTCTACGCACGCTTTTATTGGTCAAAAACTTGTTTTATCAGAGCTTAAAATAAAAAGCGTATTTTATTATTTTTCACTACTTGTGGCGTGTAAACTCTTATAAAGCAAATTAGTAGTAGTAGTAGTAACAAGCTTTATTGGCATGATATAAAACATTTGTTACATATTGCCAAAGCATTACATTTGATAACTATAAATTACAAATCATTGAAAAGGTTCTAAAAAACAAACGTATTTGTTTACAATCTTTTACAAAATGTATTATCTAATCAAAAAAGAATCAGCAAAATGATTAAAAAACAAATGAATATAACTTTTCATTTGAAACAACAGTAACAAGTAACTATGTAACAACTATTTTTATAACAACAATGATAGCGCTGAAATACTTTAGCTGGAGGGGGTGGTTTTTCTGATTGAAAAACACTTGTTTATGAATTTGGCTAAATAAAATGATGCCTTTTTTTCGGAGCTTGAAAGAATGTTAGATATAAGGTTATTACTGTTTGTTTGAGGTATCAGAAAAACTGATTTTAGTTTTTCAAAAAATATTTCTCTGAGATTCGAGTAAAGATTGCAAGAAAAAAGTAAATGTTGCTCATCTTCTACTTCATTTTGGTCGCAGTAGTGGCAAATTCTTTCTTCGTGAGGTAATTTTGGATTAGAATATCTCCCGGATTCAACCAAAAGGGAGTGGTTACTGGTTCTTAATTTTAAGAGATCTTTCCTTGCGGGACAGTTACAGAGATCATCAATGAAACTATCTGGTGCGTAATGTATTTTACTACTACGATAGAACTCAAGTTTTGGAGAGTTTTTTAGTTTTTGTTCCCAGAAATTGATAAAGCTTAATTTCAGGGAGGAAATTAACTTATCAATGTCTTTATCGGAAAATGGGATTAATTTACTATTTTCTATATTACCAAATAAATCAAAAATCTCTTCAAATTTATTACCGTAACTTTTTGTCAAATTAGTCTTAATTTCTTCTGATATTAGGAAAGCCTGTTTCACAATTGTATTGTCATCTTTTGATCTTAAATAAAGGTTATATTTTAAAATTCGTTTAATTATTGGTATCAAAATAGGAAATCTTCCCATTTCAGCTCTGGCAGCATGGTTTGAGGCTTTTCTGCTAAGTTCTAAATATAGTTTACAGAATCTCAAATGTACTCTTTCCATGTGAGTTTTATCCCACTTATCAAAATTAAAGTTGTTATAAAGTCCCCAAACTTCGCATCCATAAGTAACTATTGGAAGTATTACAGAATCAAAAATTTTCATGGCATTGTCGAGTTTGAGTTTTGAGAGATTAATATGCTTTCGAATCTTAAACAATGAATTAATTGCTTTATCGGATAGAGTTTTTTGTGCGACAGAGAAACTACCTGATGCAGTAAATGTAATTCCTAAATACGTATAATCCTGAACGATCTCTATCTCTTTCTTATCTATGTAGAATGGATAAGACAATGGCACAATTACTGCATTTTGATTTTGCACAGTTGGAATATATTATATTTTGTCCTCCTGAGGAGGTTTCGGTCTAGAGTGTCTTCCTGCTTCATTGCGTAGCTAATGGTTACGTATAATCAAGTTTGACAAAATATTTTCTTGTGCTTGTGTTTTTCAATACGTCCACTTAGTTGTTTGCAGAAAAATGTTGTTTCAAAGTACAACAGAAATCGGGCTTTTCGGGCGAAATAATGTCGCACTACCAAAACCTTTTAAGGCAGCTGGTCACGATTTTGAAAAAACTATATGCCTGGCTGCTGGTCACGATTTTGAAAAAACTATATGCCCGGCAGCCGGTCACGATTTTGAAAAAACCGTATGCCCGGCATCCAGTGAAAAATTACTAAAAACCTGACAGCTGTATACAAAACAGTTCCCGTAAACGAAACTGTATACCGCCGTACATTCCATGGAAAACAACGTCGTCCAATCAAGGTGTGTACTACGCATTAAACGACACACACGTACCAAGACTAAAATCAAAGAATGTCCAGTATGCTATATGCCCGGAAGTATAAATTAATTTTGAAAAGACTCACAGGACAGTTTATTCACTTTCTTCTAATGGATTTGGTTGTAAAATAAAGTTGCGGATCGTTTAAACTATTTCCTATTTTTTATTTTTATTTCAAAACGACAACAACAACAAACCATTTTTGTTTTGTTTCGTTCCTTAAAAACACCGTAAATCTTTGAATGTATAAAGCCCATGGTTATAGCCGTTGCCGATATTTCGGGCCGTACTTCGTGTAGAGGACACAGACTCAGACAAGCTTTGTGATTGGCTGAGTTAAGGTTGGGGTGAGCTTTATCTTTTCTTTGATTGGCTCAAACGATTTGTGTCCTCTACACGAAGTCAATGCCTCAAACACTGTCGTTTCTTTCTTTTTATTGGTTAATTAGTTTAGTACCCAGTTCACCCTATTTCTTTTATAAGAACCATTTTTTTAAATTAACGGTCACTTTTGAAAACGTCAAGTTATAAAATGCATACCAAAATGTTTATATCCGCTATCTGTGTTATGTCTAATCATGTTTAATCATGTCTAATTATGCCTAATCATCTCAAATCTTGTCTAATTATGTCTTATTATATCTAATCATTTCAAATCATGTATAATCATGTCTAACCATCTCAAATCATGTCTAATCATGTCAAGTCATGTCTAATCTTGAACTACTCAAATTATGTCTAGTCATGTCAAATAATATCTAATAATCCTGAACTCTGTACTCTGTAAATTATTGAAAACGGTTACTGTTGTGGTGTGGTGTCTAATCGCGTTAATTTTTCATCTTTCTTCGTGTATAGCATTTTGTGATTTCTATTTTGTAGTTTTTATCCTATTTGAACTACACAATTGTAGTTATGTATTTAATTATTTATTTGTTCGATCTCTTTGTGCTTCAAGTATTTGAAGTCTGATGTATCAGATTGCATATTAAAATTCATAAATGGAAAGCTGCGTCGGTGTTTTTTACACAAACAGTTTTATAAATTGATAACTTGTACACTGTAGTGAAAAGAATTTTAGGACCGACGTTTCGAACTGTAGTTGAGTGATTGCGTGAGAGATAAATCAAGAGATGGTGATATGGTGATGCAAAGTAAGATAATGCAGTGAGATTGGTATGTAAATAACAAGAGGAAACAAAAGGATAGAGATGAGAGAAAAAAAAAAATGTTAAAAAGACAAAAAGGTTCAGAAATAACAGAAGGTTAATTGAAATTGAAATGTTCATTTATCCACGGGCAACCCAGGCAAAAAATTAGTTTGGACTTAAAATACAATATTTGAATGGAATCAATAGCGAAGTAAAATCGCAATGTTAATTTTTAATAAAACTTAACTAATCTTGGTGTGAGGTTCTTGTGGTAGTCTATGATCCTTTGTAGCTGATTTTTTCAGGCATATTAAGCGATTTTCTTGCCCTTTCCATCACTAGTAAGAGAAAAGATAAAGGGGCCCTGCCAGGGGGGTGCCGGTGTCGTTTGTCATCCTTTAACCCTTTCAGTGCCAGTTGTATTTTTAAATTCTCCCAACCTGAGCCCGTACTTTTCATCGAACAAATTTGAGAGAATTTGACTTTTAATCTTCATTAGTTGGCTTTGTTCGATCAATTCTTATTTTCTCATCACCAAATGTCATATTTTGTATGTGTTATATAAGGAGAAGTTGGTTGTTGATAACTGACTGGCACTGAAAGGGTTAAAAAATAGCTGTGTCGTGTAACTTTACTTGCTTTACTGAAGATGGTTAAGGTTTGCCAAAACATGTATCCCTCACACATCTCTATCCTTTTATTTCCTTTTGGTTTTTACAAACCTATCTCATTGCGTTATCTTGCTTTGCATCACTAAATAACCACTTTATTTATGTCCCACACATTCACTCCGACGAAGGACTACAGTCCGAAACGACAGTTTTAAAATTCTTTTTACTACGGTCTACAAGTTATCAATTTATAAGACTGCTTATTAAAAGGGTTAGAGACTTTCATTTCGTGTTTTTTTACAAATAGACGCCCTTGCTAGCTACATAATAAACTCAAATTGTAAATACTGCACCATGATTCCTGCAGCGTCCATTTCAGGAAATTTAAGACCTTTTGAAGACGTTTTAAGACAGTAACTTTCAACGTTTAAGACCTATACTCCTCCAAATTTCGCTCGATCACATGATCTAGTGGATTGTTTGATTGTCCGCAGCCTAACAGGATTGGCAGCTTTGCATTTTGATCCTTTTAGAGGCATTCAGTGTGTGCAATAGGCTCGGCTAGATATAACCAAAAAAAGCTTCAAATTATATTCAGTGGAAGAAACACTTTTGAAAACAAGACCATAATAATGAACTTTTCAATCTTTAAAACCTTTTCAAGGCCTAAAAAAATCTCAAAATCAAAAATATAACTTTTTTAAAGACTTTTTAAGAATCCGCGGGTATTAAAATTTCTTGTTCATTGTATGGCGCGTCTATTTGTGAACAAAACAGTCAGATAAGTCTTTAGCCAAAAGTATTTATAATAGTAGCTGCCCAATTGTGATTAATATAGGCAATACAATAATAATATGACAAATTATAAATTTACTTTGTGTAGGAGGACTTTTTACGAGTGTTCCCCAGGCCCTCTATCACGTTTTATCTGAGTACCAGCGAAGGCCGCTGGGAACTGATGCTGACCATCGCCGAGTGTGCTAAGCTCCTAATGTTTCGGAGTAAAGAGTTTTACGTGAATTATGTTAAACAGCGAAGAGAAAGGGCAGAAAAACAAGCTAGGCAGGATCAGCAAAGAGGAAAATAAATGGCCAAAAGACACGGATTTTGAAAAACAAAGATTTTTGTGCTTTTTTTTTAAAAGGGTTGATTTAGGGAAGGTATTTATATCACTGTTACCAATATACAATCTTATGCAATGCGTGGGAAATGATGTAAATAGAGCATTCATGATGAAGAATATATGTTGTACAGACATAGTGATCATAATAAATCGACATCAAGTTTCACATTATACCCTTCAACTGTTTCATTCTTAAAGACAAACGCTTTATATTTGTTAAAGGTATGAAACTATCAAAGTTTATTGTTGCATCATGGCACAGCGGACAATATTTACTCATTTTTCAAATATGACGCCGTGAACTGGGCTACTTGTGCAAGAGCTGTGTGAGTTGTTGACATCTTCGCTGCTCACTAAAAGCAATTGACAAAATTTCTCAACTTTTGAGCCAACTGCTAAGAATGTTTTCTATAGGGAATCTAATCACTTACAGAATTTGAGATGAATAATGGTAATCCGCCAGAAAGATATTTAGTCAATACGTCAAAAATACTCACTCTGAACTACCAACTGTAAGAAAAAATAAAAATACATTTTAGAATATAATAAACATTATAATGCATCGAAATAGAGGATATAGGAGACTAAACATCCCTCTATCTGAGCGATATAAGGCCTCCCCGCAGACGTTTTTGTGTCAGTCCTTCCCAGTTCCCTCCTCACAAACGTCTGCTGAACCGAGCTGAACATTCCATTCCCAAAACTAACCAATCAAGGTTTAGCTTCCATTTTTCGGTGGCTAGTGCCAGTTCCTCACTAATTTTTTGCAGCATTTTTCTAAAACTGGCGGGTTTTGAGTTAGCTACAAAGATCGTGTGCAAAAAATTCAAAATAAAATCTCTAAATAACCATCAAAGACAAAGTTTGCGTACCTTTGTTTGCCAAGAATGTGATGTGCTAGTTAACCTTCCGACTGGTTAGGGGAAATCTCTAATTTATCAGTCTCTTCCTTTGATTTTCGATGTGTTAGATCCACCAATACAAAACCACGGTGTTGTTGTTTCGCCACTCGTTAATCTTATACAAGACCAGATTCACAATCTTAAGCATCTTGGTATTGCAGCCATCAGCCTGAGCGCGATCAAAGATCAAGAAGAGGAAGACAAAATGGAAATTACAAAACAAGTTGAAAATGGCGATATCGCAGTAGTGTATACAACTCCGGAGTATTTGATTTACAATGAAAGATGGCGAAAAATGTTGTCAAACCTTACTGATAATACTGATAAACTTTATTTAATCATGGTAAAAACATCAGTCAATAAGTTAAAATATTTATATACAGTACGATTAGTGTATAAAAACTTTGTTACTGTTTTTCAGTTTGCCGGGGGGAATTTATGAGTGTTTATTTCTCTTTTGAACGCTTGGAATGAGGTCAATTATATAATTTCACAGGGGAGCTCATTCCATTGCTTAGCAGCTCTATAGCTGAAGCAGCGTTTTAAATATTCAGTATTTAGCTTCGGGAGTGATAATTTGTTATCAATATCACGAAGGCTATAGTTTGTCTTATATTCTTAAAAGAGATTTTCTAAGTATTTTGGAGCACGCTTGTTCATTACTTTAAACATTAGCAATGCTGTTTACTTTTTGCGGCGGACAGTAAGCGTGTCCCAATTTAGTTGTTTAAGGATGTCGTTTGACCTTAAATCATAACTTGTTCTAGTGATGGCCCTAGCAGTTCCGTTTTGTAATTTTTGAAATTTATCGCTTAAAGTGCTGTTCAGTCCGTCCCACACTGTACTACAATAGTCAAAGTGTGAGAGGATCAATGCTTCATATATTTGTATTGCGCTATTTTGAGAGATGAAAGACCGAACACGTTTGAGAGAGTCTTTACTAGTTAATGCTTCAGCATCAACATATCTTGAAGCAACATCCACCACCACCAATGCATATTTAAAAGTTCTTAACCTTATAGTATCGTGAGTCAAAAACAACAAATCTACCTGGTGAATGTTAGTTTGGTTTATCAACAACCCAATGTGGTCTCGGGTTGTACTTCGGAGCTGGTAAGTAAATCTGCCACAATGCTTGCTTCTCAAGCCACTCTCTAGCCTCGGATTGAGAAACTTTTGCGACCTTAGCCAATTTGTCAATAGCGGCATAACCTTTCCAATACCCATCAGGGTGTAGTAAGTCTTCGATAACTCCATATTCATTTAAAGCAAATGTTAATTTACTCTAAAACAATATGTCACAGACTATTTCAGAGGTGTTTAACTCCAACAGACTTCCTCGGGAAGCTTTCGGTTTGAAAGCTGAAGCGACCCTCAACCGGATCACACCAACTCATCATCAGTAATACCTGGGGAGACTTTATACGTCAACATCCCTAAGCTTGCTGAGAATTTGGTCATAATTCCAGGTAGTGTTTCACTCCTTTTCAACTTGAATGTCGCAGGTCACGCAAACACTACTCTCGTGAATAACGTTGGTAGAAACTTGGTGACAAGCCTCAAGGTTAAATTCGGAGGAGAGGTTTTGCAGACTACTGAACGTTATGATCTCCTTCAAACTTACAATGATCATTTCCTTTCAAATGAAGGTCACGAGGATAGACTCAAGCAAGGAATCGCATCCGCGAACATGAGAAAACTCAGAACGAATGCCGGAGACAAGGTCACCTCAGATGCTGGAAAGGTAGCTCTCGCGTCAGTGCACAACACCAAGTACAGAATCCCTCTGGACCATCCAGCTCTGAATGATCATGGAGTCTTCTACCCGAAAGCTTTGTCACATCATTTCATCTTTGAGTTGACATTCGCTCCCGTGGCGGATATTGTCATCTACTCTGATGTCACCATGGCTCCCAATTACACCATCACGAATTTGGAGTTGGAGTATCAGTGCATCTCCAGTAAAAGCTTGGCGGAGCAGGCAAAGGCTTCATACCAATCTGGAAAAGGCTTCTTCTATGAGAACATCCTTCTCCACAAAACCGTCACCATCTCTAAACCGAATGACAGCGTCATCAACGAGCACATCAATTTCCATCAACGTGGACGGCATACCCAATCGTTTTTAGTCAAAAGGTATGGTCCCATCTGACGCATGGGAGAATGTAAAGAAACGTATGTGAGCATCAGGTTCACTGAAGGAAAAGGAATTCTACACAGGCAACAAGTATGTTTGTGGATTGACTTGAGGACATATCCAGACAATGAAATTCATGGAGGTGGTCTGACATTGAACAATACCCGAGATGGTGTGAAACTTGAAATCAAGAGGAAGGTTGGAGGTTTACGAAACATGACATGTCACATGTTCTTCGAGGCTGATGCTTTGATGGAGGTCATGAACTCAAACTTGAAGTCCATCCTGTATTAAACTTGGCTGGCAAAAACTCCATTTCAGCGTGGATACCTGCCCAGCGTCATTTCCGTCACAGGAAATGACATCAATTTAAAAGGAAGTTACCATTAAAAATCAAAGGATGCAAGAACTCTCCGAGACAAAACGCCCTTCCATTGCATCATCACAGGGCCGACAAATTGCGGGAAAACACAGTATCTAATCGAGCAACTACGCGGGCCTTTCAAAGGCGTCTTCGAATATATTGTATTGATATGTCCAATGTACGCGAAGTATAAAACCTATCACGGGTTCGGAAAAAATGATAAACGGTTATTGGTACTATCACCGGACGCGAGTAACAGTGATAAGATCAATGACCTTCTTCATGACTGTGCGATCTTGTTTTCCGGTACAAACACGCTTCTGATTTTAGATGACTGTGCCGTATCCAAAGACTTGAAGAAGCGCTCGAATAAGTTTATTAATCTCGCATTCTCTGGGAGACATGAAGGCTTGTCAGTTTGGGTATTAACGCAGCAACTGACCTCGATAGCCAAACCCTTTCGTGAGAACGTCGCTTGCGTGGTTGCCTTCCATAATCCGTCGCAGATAGGGACAAAGACTCTCTTTGAAGATTATGGAGGAGACTTGGACTCTGACACGCGTAAAAAGTTTGCGGAGCTTCTGAAAGCAGAGAGATATTCAAGGGTCTGTTTTTGTTTGCGGTATCCATTCCACTGTTATTTGGAAGTTCAGGCAGTATGCATTTAAAGTTTACCAAACTCGTTCAATAAACATGGCTAACTCAGTTATTGAAGATTACGTTGAGGCTCCAGCCAAACCTCCCAAAGAAGAAGATGATGATATTGAAGTGAAGCGAGAGTCCCTTGCTATTCTTGCGACGCTTGGAACCACCAAGGATTTTCCTCGGCGTGGACATGACTTTGGGTGATGTCAAAAGGCTTTCAGTGAAGGATGTTGAAAAGTACTGTGTTAGATATCAAGCAGTCTTGGGAAAACGTGTCACAGGTGATCTGACGGATACAGCCATTAAAGTAACCTCTAAAGCTACATACCTCATACGTATTACCTGTAGACGACGTTGATGCGTCTGCGTCTCGGGTTTTCACTGACCTGCTCTCGAATTCTCCCAAACGTTCGCCTCGGTTTTCACCAGGCTATGAAGGCACTGAGAAGATGTTTTATTTCTTAAATCAACGTACGTTAACCATACAAGATATTTTTTGTTCAGAGTCATGTATACTCGCAAATTTTGCGATACTGAATAAGCCAGGATGATTCCTGTTAGAGCTACACTTAATGCATTTCTGTAGTTAAACTCCATCATATATTTCATGGAACTACTGCAGCTGTTAGTAATGCACTTTGTAGTTTGAATTTTACAACCGAAACGTTTCTTTAATATACTCATATAATTTTCTTGCAAAAAATATCTAAAACATAGTTTCTTATTACGTATTGACTTTTTCCGTTTTAGAACGTTTCAGTGCATGGTATTGACTACCTTTCTTTCTTGATAACGTTTTGTCAACCATAACATTCCTACAGTAGTAATTAGAGTATTTCATTTCCCGCTGTAGAAGGTATATGGACTACATTTCACAGTTACCCAGACTGGGTACTAGATTAATAGGTTCTTATACCCGGATTCAAGATTCCAACAGCTGATTTAATTTCCGGATTCCTCTTACTGAAATATACATTCTCATGATTGAAATCCAGATTCCCATGACCGAAATCCAGGCTCTAGCGAATGATATCTTGATTCCAGTGACTGAAAACCAGATTCCTGTGACTGAAATCTAATTTCCTGTGATTGAAATCCAGATTCCCGTAACCGAAATCCAGGTTCTAGTCACTGATATCTATATTTTAGTCACTGAAATCCAGATTCCCTTGACCAAAATCCAGGTTCTAGGGACTGATATGTAGAATCCAGTGACTAAAATCCAGATTCTCTAGGAATGAAATCCAGATTCCGGTGATTGAAATTCAGGTTCTAAGGAGTGATATCTAGATTCCAGTGACTGAAATCCATACTCCCGTGACTGAAATCTAGATTACAGTGACTGAAATCCAAGTCCCGTGACTGAAATCTAAATTCCCGTGACTAAAATCTAACTTCCAGTGACTGAACTCTAAATTTCCGTGACGGAATCTAAATTTCCGTGACAGAAATCCAGATTCCTGTCACGGATTTTGTTACTGGAATCCAGATTCTTATGACTGGAACTCAAATATTTTGATAAAAAAACGTATGACATTTTTAGATTCTTCTACCGAAACCAGCTCTTTTCTTTTTTTAAATAAAATATAGGAGTGCATCTTCAAAAAGGCTTCTGATAATACAGCACTTCACGTGTATTGGAACGGAGATTTTCGGATCTACAACTGCGACGGCTGCTGCAAACGTTGGTATTTCACTTTCAATGGCGTTGAGTGCAACAAGCCACAAGCAATCGACGGAGCTGTCTACATTTGGAAAGGCAAAGGTACAGAAGATATTCATCGTGTGCGTCACATTGAGGGCCATTGTTTGGGTCATGGCAAGGGTCGTGTGCGAATTGGTTTCTGGGTTGGTAATTGTCATGGATTGGGTAATGCAGATGCCTACACCGGTTGGAATTCTGTATCTCGAATCTACGTTGCAGAAGTGCCCGCACCACAGCCTTAAAGAGCGCAGCCAAGCTCGTGCATAGCCTGAAATGCAATCCTTATAAGCTAAATTCAAACTAAATATAAATTTCATTTTATATGCTAAGCATTTGCTAACGCCGACACAACCTTAAACTAGCTTTTTTGCAGAAATGTAAAATGAGTAACAAATAAAAGTGTTGAAATCGTTTCATGAGTTCTTTTTGTTTATAACAAGAATAGCTGACCAAAAAAAAAACTTTTTATCCTCCAACCCATCTCAAATGATTTTTGGCAAGCTTTTTGAAACTTTTTTAAAAATATAAATTGGGAAATTTGTTTTAATAATTGAATCCACTCTTTGGTTTTAAATTCAGTTACCAAATATTTTTCTTTCTTTCTCCCTAAAACTGTATTCAAAGAAAATTTTAACAATGATGTAAGCAGACTCATTTGGTGGATAATGCACATAACAGGATTTACCATGAAGATAGAGGAGTGTGTGAGTGTGTGTGTGTGTGTGTGTGTGTGTGTGTGTGAGGGGGCTCTGGGTGGTAATTTGGATTGTTAAGCTCGCCCCATGGACGTGCGTTTTGAATATACATCAGAGAAGCTCGGTAATTTGGGGTTCAAATAAAGATCGAGAATTGCAGCAATGATAAAGTTGTCCAGTGAAACTTTATCCTCTTCAGCATGACTGAAAACGCTCAATTCGGTGCCATAGCTATTACTAAAATGATTTTTAAGAAAATTTTAAATCAAAATTACAAAACCTGCTTTTTAGATAAAAAGCTATTGGATAAATAAATGTGAGAAATTTGGCCAAAGTTTCTGTTTCTCGAGGTGGAGAAATTGAAAAGTATTGCTACTAATAATTAGATCTAGATGCCCCATCTTTTCCTTCGTATGACAGGCCGCCCAAGCCTTAAGTAAGAATTTAGCATAAGACCAACAGGTAAAAATTCTAATTACAAAATTAATTAATTTCTTTGGAAAATTTGGACATAAGATTCATAAATAAAGTTTGTCTGAACTAGTTATTTCTTTTTGTGTCGAGAGCAAGTCATTATTAAAGGGTCCATCAACACCTCAGGGTGGCATTTTTGGAAGCACTATAAATATGAATTGCTCTCTCGATTGTGCCTTATAGCTCAGTTGGTTCGAGCAATGCACCAGTATCACAGAGGTCACGTGTTAGAATAATAATACTGATTTAGAGGATGAGGCTTTGCTTCAGAAATCCAATTCGAAGAAGCGGAAGAAAGGAGTGAAAACTTTCAAAAATAATAAATAAAACTCAAGAATGAGATGAGAGAACTTTCATGATTCATAGATCAATGAATTAGTCTAATTTCAACACGATTACCAAACCAATAAAATATGGTACAGCCTACAGCGCATAATTATTTATCATTTTCGCAAAAAGAGCTTGCTCGACTTTATTTAACCTCATTCCTAGGGCTTTTTTCCTAAGAAAAAGGAAAAGTCCTGGGAATGAGTTTGTTTTCTGGCTTTTCTTTTGCAATGGGCTTGTGGCAGGTCACAAGTGACGTGACGTGATGCCAATAGACACTTTTAATAATACAGGCGCCATTTTGAATAATTAGATTTTAATTATTATTATGGGATGCCCAGGGGGCAAAGCGTCGCGTGACAAACAGTAGTTTGAGCACAGGCTGCCCATACTCAAAATTTGTCATATTAAAAATTTCCCATACAAAGTCTTATAAAATTTAGTCAAAATTTCAACAACAAAAATATTGAAAATAAAG
>JANCMA020132320.1:0-24587 GCA_024336925.2 Zoanthus solanderi
CGATCTAACACCGATATCAACCCATTTACTTATAGTTTAATCCTATTTTAAAAATACTAATATTAAATATATGACAATCATAAGCCACCTTCAACACATATTGCACAAACTTAGCAGCTTTACTATAACTAACTGTAGATTAGTTTTTCTCCAAGTTCTAAACTCATGTCTTCATATAAAACTTGTATTAAAACAATTACTTATTACAAAAGAAAGCAAATAATTACAAAGCTTGAGACATACCCACAAATAACACGATTAGTTCCATTACTTGTATTTTGGGAAATAACAAGTTTGTACTTATAGCTTGTTTTCTCAACAATAACATCAAACCCTCGTCTTGCACTCACTGGTTTTCCACCTTTGTTAATGAGTTGAGGCTCACACTAGATCAGATGCAAAAAATTAATGTTTATTATTAGCATTACTCAATAATTATTAGTGTTCTGTTGCAACATCATTTCTTAAGTTTTTTTTCCATGCATACAAACCACAACAGTTCATGGAAATTATTATAAAAAATTATCAAGGCTTTAACACTTTTAGTGCCAGTCATTTGTCATCGCCCAACTTCTCCTTACATATAACACATACAAATAAGGCCATGGTAAAATGAGAAAATGAGAACTGATCAAACAAAGAAAACTACTGAAGATTAAAAGTAAAATTCTCTCAAACTTGTTTAATGAAAAGTATGGGCTCAAGTTGGGAGAATTTAACAATACAACTGGGACTGACAGGGTTAAAAAAAGACTTTAAAATGTATTAAAAAAAACTAGACATTTTCAACAAGTTTTATCATTCTCAGGGTTCTTTTGCCAATGGTAATTTGGGATATAGTCTTAAGTTACCCCCACGGGGAAATGAAATATGGGGTGTGCTTGTCTGTATTTTTTTGTTCAATGATCAATGGATTATATGCTGTGATGAACAAGGCTTCCACAATCTTTCGTTTTTCCATTATTGAACATAGTAGTTGTTAAAATATGCCATGGAACAGTTTTAGATGTTTTGCAGGTTCAGAAATTTTTGTTTTATCTCGGTGTTCATTAATTTGTATCCTCAAATTCCTTTGTGTCTCTCCAAAGTATTTTACTCAACAATTGCAATGTCCCTCACAAACAACATGGTAGACTTTGAGAGATGGAGGTTCTCCAGTCTATTTCATATAAAATACGCTATGCATGTACAGGGTTTTCAGTAGAAATTTTCAAAAGGAGTCCCAGGGACCGTAATGTCCTGTCAATCTTGTGCGTCCCAGGGACGCATTGCATTTCATTTTTTGCTTCCCAAATTAATTTTTTACGTAAAATACGCAATATTTTGCGTTAATGAAAACCCTGCGTGCAATAAATCGCACACATTATTTGTTTTATGCATGTGATTTGCAATTTTTCATATATTCAACGTTCTTACAAAGTGCTATACTGTAAGGGGGCATTATTATTAACACACTGTAGGTAACATGAACTGTTATCACTTAGACACTAGTGATAGGAAGATGCCAGAGAGGTAACAAAGAAAAACATAGTGTTTAGAACAGAGGATGGAGGACACAGGAAACCGTCCAGCCCTATGAAAGCGGGGAAAATGTACAATAAATGGAAAGAGAAAATTAATAATACCTTCCAGCAGTCAGTATCAATACCATACACCATAATGAAGAGGTCTTCCGTATCATGGGTTGTAACATTAATGTATGCTTGATCAATCTTAAGCTTCCCATCAAATTTTGTAGTTTCACTGCCATTTGCTTCTGTAGAATGTAGAAACTTGGTATTTGACTGTGATAATTTATTGAATTATAACATTACACACTTACTGACTGCTCATGAGGGAAATATCTGTTTTGTTTACCGAGAATCTCAATGTTTCCCAAGATGAGGTCAAGGGAAACATTTTAAAGATTCAAGGGTAACAAAACAGATGTTTCCCAAGGAAGAGGTCATTATTCACTTCTTTTGTTATATAGCATAAACAAAATAAACCACAGTTATTAAATTTTCCTGCTCTTAATTGTGACATGCAGCAGCAATGTTCATCGGTTGGTCAACAATTTTTAAGAACATTTGATTTGAACTCATCCACATGACCTTGATTTAGCCAATGAGAACATGCATTTGAGTTGAATACACACTAGCTATATATAGTACTTAGTAAATGTAATAAATGTTCATGCCCTTCGGCATTCAGAACACTGACAGTCTAAATACCCGACTGTACATACAATTTTAAAAACAACAAATTGGCAGAAAGAAATAATTACTGATGGTTACATAGGCCTGTCAACAAAAGGCGTGCCACGTTTATTCACACACCTAACGAAAGCCAGACATGCAATCCATTGCATGCCTAAAATATATAATTTATCGCTCTTGGTATTTCCAAGCAGTGACTTCTTACTTTTTGAAAAAAGGTTATAGTGCTTCTTTTCTTTTAGAATTCGCAGAAAAACATGTAGCTGCCAGTCCCTCTGTTTTTTTTCTTCTTTTGATTGTTCCTTTGCTTGTTGTACAACCAAAAATTATCTTTTAGTCGTCCCTCAAAAGTTGAGGTCGTTGTAAAAAATAAGCTCTATCAAATATGTTTTAAAAACCCATTTAAATGTATCAAAAATAATTATTTTTGCTGAAAGCAGTCTAGAAAGTTTGTCTCCTTTGCGGTAAAAAAAGCAGACGAAATCTACAAGCACATGCATTGTTGCATTTTTAGTCACTTAAGTCACCGCACGCCATTGCATGCCTCTGTCACCAAAGTGAGTGAATGATCACACACCTTCTGATTTTTTCACTGACAGGCCTGTTACAGTTATAAAAGGTAATTTGTAGTTTATAGACATCCCAAGAAGTTCTGGGAGTCTCCTGCATATTGATAGTGGCTTCCTAATGCCTGCAAATTGGATAAAATATCCCAGAATCTAGACCAAGATGAGCAAGAGCATGCACGTGAGATATTAATGTCTGCATTGTGCATCTAATGCACATCTTAGAATGCACGTGTACACATGATTGAGTGAAGAAGAGAGAGTGAGAGAGACCATGCGTGCATGTGCAACCGTGCATGTGTGTCTGTTCATAGCATGTGTTAGACAGAAAGCTTCCTGATTGGTTTACTCAGCAAAATAAACCAATCAGCTTTCAGTTTGGGAGGGAGTTTGTATTTTTTCAATACAAAAAGTGAAGAAAACTTAGCTTGTTTTTTCTCACATTCCTGGGAGTTGAAAGCAGGTCCTTCTCGTTTTGCTACAAGAAAAATTATAAAATTCCTCCTAAAACAGGTTTTTCAGTCGGTGTATGGGATGTAATTATCAGTAGAGAAAATCATTGTCTCATCGAAGTCCTGCTTCATGATTTGAGAATGTGGCATATTTGAAAGTTATGGTACATTTTTGTACCATTTGACAGTTTATGTGCATAAAAATCTCACCTACTTTCTATATAGCAGCTCTAATGCTAACCCTAACCCAACACTGAACAGGACCCAATACGCCCCAAGACGGAAATTATCCCCCATTTGGCTTGATACTTGATATATTAAATTTACTTTCCTTTCTCAAGCTGCAGTATGATCACTGCATGTTCTCAAATTTTAGCCATTTTCAGGCTTGCGTACTTGTCAGGGTCTTAAAACATGTACAAAAAGTATAGAAGAGAAGGCGATACACTGATACCCGCAATACATACCTCTTTTCTTCATGGACAAAAGCAAACTAATGACTAAAACAAACACTGAAAAGTGCGCCATAATCTTCTTTTGAGTAAGCTGCGCTACTGAACGCGAAAAATATGCAGGTGATTTCTCAGAAACTCGACCGCATTTCATTCTCGGCCATCATCAGGCCGTCAGTCATTCACGCACCAGATTTTCACGTGACAAATCCATCACGACTTGATGTAAAGACGCATTTATTGTCCTCATTTCAAGATGGCGTCCGTCGTGAAATTCTGGTGGAGAAGGAAATCCAAAGTTTATAAGCCTACTCACCCAGATTTCTACGAGTCCTGCATTTTTCAACAAATCTGGCGCGAGGTCTGCACGGAGTGGTGTAGTAAGTATATTAACTATATTAACTTACGTACTTTCCGCACAACCTGTAAATATGTAAGATGAGTATGAAATAAATTGTTGTTGTTGTTGTTGTTTCTCTTTGACATATCCCGCTGGTGAGCCAGAAATGTTTCAAACACAAATTCTTGTTATTTGTTATAGAAATCAAATTGACCCAACACAAGCAATTCGTGCTAGGTTTGTTAAAAGTTTATAAAAAGAAGAAATTTCCAGGCACAAGGTTTAATTAACGCATTGTAATGTAATTTTCACGTTTTGTTTAAAGGTGAAAAGACACTACATCGTTTGCAAGCTTTTAAAATAAAAACCGATCATAAGAGTCTTGTATTTGTTATTATAAATATAGATGAATGTTTCATACAAATCTGGTTAATCATTTTATTAGATGTTAGGTTCATTTTTATTACAAAACCTGTGGGTTATTACAAATCCTGTTGTTTATTACAAACCAGGGTTTGTCAAGTTGTCGGAAGCATCCATACTGTTTGTCTGAAAACGTGATTTCGATGTCTTGAGTACTGTTTCACAATCACAGTTTATATTGCTCTATTAAAAACTACGTTAATCAAATTCCTAACAAAGCTTAAGACAATTATTTTGTGTTTTCTTCGTTTACTTTCAAAAAGAATGTATACTTCATATTTAATACAGTAATTCGTATTTATACCAATAATGTTAACATGGCCAGCCTTTCAAAACTTACACACTATATATAGACACCAGAAAATATAGTAAGGTTTAAAGTTTTCAAAACATCTTCATTTTTCAATTTTTCATTTATCAGTATATGAATTCATTCAAATAAAATATATAGTTAGTGCGGGACAGATGTTTTCAGTTCTAAATGAACTTTTGGTAACAATTAGACAAAGCATCCATACTGTTGTCTGAAAATGTATTTCGATGCTGGATGAAAATTCGTTTAGATTTTATCGTTCCGGCGTAACGGTTGGTCGATAAGTTTTGAATGTTTGAATCTGTAAAAAGTTGTGATCCAATTATTTTTGAAAATGGCTTACAAGTTAAGACAATTGTGCTGTGCAATCTTTTCAATATCATGATCAGTAGATTTTTGAAATCAAATATTTCCCTCCATTTTATTTGTCAAGTTGGAAAAGCTATGGAGTATTTACTAAATTCGTGTTTTTTTTTCTACATTACGTCTGCCCCTGTTGATGTAAATTAATTTCTATTATAATATAAATCAAATACAATAAATTTGGAAATAGGCAAAAACGTATTCTTCAAAAGCTCAAATGCTGTTATAGAAAAGAGTTAAAACAATATTGAAAATTACGGCCTGTTAAACTAGGGAAGGAAAGACTTCAAACACAAACATGCAAAGTTCCATGTGTCCGCTAGATAATCACAGAAAATTTTATTTGGCTTCTATTACTGAATTTTCCTTCCCATGTAGATGATTCAAGCAGACATATATTTTACGTTAATGACTATCTTATCCAACTTTTTCATTACATAAAGAACTAATAAATTAGTCGACGAAATCTCTAGGTGATTACGGTCAATATATTTAAGTTTTATGCTACTAGGGAAAACTATTGTTTTAAAAATTTATCGCTGTCCAGAGTTTGCTGGTTTGAACTGTAAGAAATTAAAATAATATAAAAATAGTTTTATCAAAATCTAAGAATTTGAGGTAACTCAAAACATGTTCACATTTGTTTTAAAATATATTTGTTAACCGTTTGTTCTCATTCGCCTGTTTGCACCGTGTGTTTCTAATCTTTTTTCTCTATTTTTAAAATGATCGAGTTTCAATCTGTCAGATTTACTTTTTTTCAGTCATTTTTGGAGAATGATAACGATAATTTCAAGCAATTTCAGTTCATTTTTTTTGTTAATTTTAGGAAAGGGCAAATCCTGAAGATTTTCCATCATTTATTTAAATAGTCTATTCAAAAAACATTTTGGGGAAATCATTTTATAGCTTGCGAGTGTCCCATCAAAAACGCTGAATTTTTCCGTCAACGTTGATATAAAATATTGCTCAAAATTCGTTCAAAGACCAGAAAATGAAATAAAACCTGTCCTTAATTTTTTTAAAATCTATTTTAAATAAAAATTTATTTCCAATTTTAAAAGTAACATATCAAATCTATTTTGACGAAGAAATCGGTCGAATATCGAATAAGTCTTAGACCTCAGAAATAAAAAAAAACCTTTGACAGCCCAAACAATAAGTTTAGATATAGCATTTTCAAAAGCTTACTGTCACTAATTTTTTAAAAGAGTAAAATTTTGTAACTTACTTTGTTTATGGTCTTACCTTTCAAATACGAAGTCTCCTTTAGTGAATGACAAACAGTAGCTATATTTGACTTTAATCGGACAGAACCTTATTTTCAGAAGGTAGCGAGTTCTTAGTTCCTTTTTTCGCAGAAAATCATAGGAGCTACACCGCAATGACACATATTGATCTCAGGAACTTTACATGCGATGCACTACACTTTATAGTTCTTTCAACACCTTTCGGACTATCAAGAAAGCTTTCGTTGTCGAGTGTTAGTTGAATAGATGACCTCTGCGCGCGCATTATATTTTTTTTAATATTTTTTTAAACGCACGCAAAGATGTTTTGAATGTTAGAATAAAACTAAAAATTCTGAACTTAGCCATCTTTGTTATTTTTAACCTTTTTTTATAGAGAAACGATTAAACTTTCAAAACGGATTTAAAGAAAAACGAGAAATACAGTGTCAATTTGTTTGAATTAACTGACGGTTTTTTTCCATGAAACCTTAACTCTGTACTCCAGCATCTGTTATTTACTTTCAATTGTTTTCTAATTCTTTTAACATAGCACTTAAATCAAAGTCAACAAAAAAAAAATGAAAATTCCCCTTAGACCGTTCCTGGTATTTAGAATACACATTTTCGTTTCGAGTTTTCGTTTTTTCAGTTTCGTAATCGAGTATCACTAAACATAACTATTGGTAATCAAATCTTTATACAAAGTGAAAATGTATTATAAATTTATATATTACCACACTTTTTCCCTTTCAAGGGATTTATGGCAGTTCCTGGCTTTAACTCTTTTTGTTATCTGAGAGTTCCTGGTGAATTTTATCAAAGAAATATATATTTACTTTATTCGCCGACAAAACAAATTAAATATTGCAAGCCACGAAGTCGGAGCGACGTGCGAGCCAAAAAGGTTACTCGCAAGCTAGCTATATAAAATATTGATTGCTAATGCATAGATTGAGAGAAAAAAAATAAAATTATGTAAAGAGGTTTTTTTAAAACATTTTGATTTGAAGCCTTAATCTTTCAAGCATTGAAAATAACTATTATTTTCTATTTTTCTGAGCTAATTGTAAAAGATCCGGCGCGTCTTTAGGTTTAGATTGTAATAAATCGATAAACTGACTAAAACCGCTAGGATTGTTTGATAGCTGTAAACTTTACCTTATCATTCATCATACCTCCAGATCTAAATGAAAAACAAGAAAATTTTGTTTTACTTAAATTTTCTGGCGAAGGCATAATACCTGATACTTATATCGGATGAAACTCTTAAACACTTACACTCTGAGAATTGCCGAGTTTGAGCTTTTAGGCCGACAAACTTCTGTACCGTATTTGATCAATAAACACTGTTTCAAAGTCCATGATTTCACTGCAAAACCATATTTTTTAATAATTGCAAACATTGTTTACTTTATTTGTAAAATTTTCTTGATTGAGAGATATGCAAATTAAAAGCAATTTTAGTCACAAAATATTTGGAACAACCGAGCTTCGTCCGAAACGTATTGGTCTCTTTAAAATTGCATTTTGACACCCGCCCTGTGGTTATAAATTCATGTGGAGCTCAAGATATAGAAAATATAGAAACTTATTGAAACCTATATTGTTGAAGTGGTTGAATCTATTTTCAGTTCATACAGTACAGGTGAAATGATTAAGACCGGCAAACACCGCCACGCATGTTTTGTTTTACCACTGTTTCCAAGATTTCAGGCGGCCTAATTACATCTTTACAAAACATTACTAAAGAGCAACAATTCAAATAGATTCTACGAAACAACATAAATCTTTAACCGTAACAATGTTAGTTTTTTTATAATTGACGCCAAAAGCCTTTTTGGGCAACAGAACAAAGTCAACACCAACATTTTTTTTCAGTTTTTTCAAGTTTCTGATTTTATAGTCTTTAAAGTAGTTGGCATAAGGCAAGTTATCCCGGAGTTGATGGGGGTGGTGCTAACTTTTCCCCCAGAGTTATCCCTCTGTGTGTGTGGGGAATGGTTCTAAGACACCCATGCTACAACCGCAGTAAAGGAAATTAAAGCCATTTTTGCCACACAGTTAATTCGCAGAGAAATCAGTGCTGACTCAAACAATTTACCATCCCAAAGGAAATAGAAGAGCAGATTTTGAAGTCAACATTGCATAGTCTATGCTAAACTAGCTCAGGCAAGGCTCCAGAATTCCACAAAGCAATGTTGATGTACATAACACACAACGGGAAAAACACATTGCTATTTACTATTCTTCGTTTGTTCTTCAGGCGCATTAGAAATACACACCTTACGGCACCTATGATTAAGTCCTGGTTCCTCAGCAAGATCAACATTCAGGATGATAAAAAACGAAACACTCGCGAAAAAAGGCAGCAGGCAGCGAGCGAATTCATGCTACTGCCGAGCCACGCCGAAAAACAAGAAGGAAAGCCATGGATTTATTGTAAAGTTCTCAGGGAAGATGAACTACAGTTATACACCATACAATTTCTGCGAGGCATCTTAGTTCGATGGAATGAAAACTACCAGGCCAGCAATGAGGCTCATAGATTATGGTCTCAAATGATCTTGTCGTTTATTTAAATTTTCTTCTCAATGCCTTCGAAACCGCTCTGTTGAGAGTACAAAACACTATACCATTATGGTTGTTGTGGTATCTCTCAGATAGTTACTTATATAATTAGTTACTGTTCAATTCTTCAATTAAAATTTGTGGAAAGTGAGCAAAGGTATTATACGCTGGTTAGGGCTTGCCAATTGTGCGTTTGCTTGTTTGCCTTGAAGCTAAATTAGGTTTTCTGGGGGGGATAAAGATCCAGCTTTTTTCTTTAACCACACACGCACAACTTACAGTATGACTTCAGCTTTCTCAATTTTTATTCCACAGTAACTCAGAAATAAATAAAAACAAGCAATAAAATGACTAAATATGATATCAAACAGACTAATAGCGTACATAAGATGTGTATGTGTGGGTCTTAAAAAAAGTAAGATTTGCCTTTTTTCTTTTATCATGTTTTTCATTGGGAATGACTTCGCTCCAGTCCGTCGTCGACTTGAGATCGGATATTCCACTTTCAATGTTTTTTAAAAAGCGAATAACATTTTACAACTTGCGAGACGAAGGCTGCGAGTCTTACTATATGTGATATTTTTGTTCTCAACAGAGAAGAGTTGATTTCCGGCCACTGATGATGAATATTTACGACCAATTGTCTGATAAGCATCTCCTGATAGAAAATAAACATTATGTAAAATATTTAGTTGTGATTGATAAATCTTTCTTGCAAGACCACATAATTAGTATCACAGCTATAGCAATTGTCAGTGTCGAATTATTCGCAAAATTGTGACAATTATGTGCCTTTCGGTACGTCCGATGCGCATGCCTGCTATGACGTATGCTTTGGTTTCATGCATGGGAACCAGGCCTGTAAAAGTATTTTGAAAGAATTTTACTTCTTGAAATTTAAGTATTGAGATTCACAAACCTTACTGGTAAGTTGTCATTTATTTGGATTCCCCTGTTTTTGAAAGTTAGCTTTATAGCTATTGGATTTGTTTTATTAGTCGAGTTAGAGAGACTGAAACGTGAAGTTAGGTTTCGACACTTTCGCTATTAAAATACAAGCCTCTACATTCTCCTAACTAAGCGAATAAATGCCATATTCTTGCATTATATAAAGAGAAATCTTCGTTTTCATTTGCAAAGGTGAACAACGAGGTAGCTTTGTTAGATACTGTAGCTTTAAAGTAAATTATTACATACAAACAGTTAAAACAAAAAGTAGCAACTCCGAGATGACCGAGAGCCGCCATAATTGATAACATCTCAGTTGTGAAGCTAATGCTCTTGTAGTTGTAGTCAGTTGTATGATTCAAGTTGATAGATAAATTTTTCACATTCTTTTTTTTTACTTTCATCATGTTAGAATTATAAGAAATATAATCTTTTTCAAAGAATTTTAAGTTTTGTTACCTGCTACACGTATTCTCAAGAGACATCTATCTTCACTTCAGCCCGCCATTGCATAAAATTGATAAAGACGAATGGAACAGTTCGAAATATATTTATCGCCAGTCTTTTTTAAACATCCAATAAAGTATTGCTTCGCCATAACTTTGAACATCTGAATTAGTTTTTAGTGTAAATCTGCTCTAAATCATGATGGAGAAAACCCTCTCTTAGTGGTCAACGCAGCAAAAATTAGCGAACACTATCTTTCAATGTGTCAAGTAATTGAGATAAGCCGCGACACCACATAAATATACAACTCCAATTGTTTCTCACTGTGTTTTTATTAGTTTGAAATAATGATTCTGTTTCCCCCATTGCGAAGCTAGTATTATGTAGTTCAACAAAATAATAGACAGATGTTAAATACTTCGCGTTCTCGTTTTTTGATTCTATCTGCTTCCGTAGCAGAAGCCATTATGTCACGACCTGTGTCCGTCCATCCGTCTGTCTGTCTGTCTGTATGTCCGTATGAGTGAACTCGTACACGCTGCTTTATTTATAACATAAATTTCTAAGTACTTGTTGTAAAGTCTTATGTAGCGCAATAGGTAAGGCGCACGCCTTGCAATTCGAAACTGGGTGGCTTACTTTTTTTTTTCTTTTTTTTTTTTCCTCCTCTCATTTTTTTTCTTCCCTTAACTTTGTTATATTTTAACAAAAAAAATATTAGGTGTGATTTTATTCGTTCTATAAAAAAATATTAATAGTAATATGTGATTTTATTTTCCCATGAAATGCTTTTATTTAAGAAAATCTCCACTTCTTTTTTTCCAAATCATGAATAGCCTACTTGAAGGCGTCTGTTCAAACGAACAACTAATTCGCATTTCGGCGCTAGTCATGTTGATTGAGTGAGTGATTAGATGACCACCACCTATATGATTACATACATTGGCTCAAAAATAGTTAAATCAAGCGATGTAGCATAACTTACAGTGGATGTGGCTTCGAAAATAGACATATTAAATCATGTAGGGCTATAGAATGAAATACTGTCGCAGCCTTTAAACTAGTTTGAAGAAGCAATAGCCACATGCAGTCCTCGACTGCCTATTTTTTCAGGAAGCACAGACAAAGTCAAGCGTTACCATGGGGGGAGGGGCAGAGGCAGTTAAATTCCAATCAAAATGTACCTAACTTCGGAAGGGCACGAGCTGCGCAGGTTTCCAAACTAAAGTGTCAGAAATGGCTCATAAATTTACATTCTTTTCAACTACTATACTGTCTTTAGACCTCCTAGAAAAAAAAAGTAAAATCAATTTTCCTATTTGATGACACGATCAGCGTAGTTCAGCCCAGATTTGGTGTTAAAATTCTTGTAAAGCTCAAAATCTTCCCCAGTTGAATTTACATTTCAATAATTTATTTCCATTACAATCAAAATATTGTTTGGGATTGGAAACGTACTTGATAAAGTATGGCACGTTGCAACTACTTAGCTTTAGTTGGAGATTTTTTGTGTTGGTAGCTCGCAAAACCCAAACGTTAGAGAATGCGTTGTAAAAAAGATTAAGAAACACCTAACGTAGTAACAAGTTAGTGATGATACTAAGGGGCCGTTAACATGAGCACGGGTTGGCTGCCAACTTGGGTCAGGTCGACAGCCCGGGTCAACCCTTCGCCAGTCAAATGCCTGTAACTCTTTGCATGAACCCATTCTCTGACCCGGGTCAACCCTTCTTGCTTTATCCAACTATTACAGATTTGCGAGGTTATGGTTAGCTTTCCGTCCCGATTTCTGACGCCGACGGGGTTTTCAAATTATTGTTGAAAAGAAGCCAAAATCCTCATGATAGGGCTAGAGAAACTTCAGAAGAGCCTCCACAAAAATCACCCGGTGATCGGAGATCCAACACCGGTCTATATGCATGTCCGCAGGAGGGCTGCATGCGAGTTTTTCAAAAGCTATCAAACCTTGAACGCCACCTTTCCGCTGAATCTTGCACGCTAGAATCCAAAAGGTACTCATTGCTTGATTTAACCGAAAGCAGGATGCTTCCTTCCTGCAGCAATGCGTGGGTACGATGCCAACAGTACAAGCACTTTTTATGCAGTTCCAACAAACCAGAACCAAGACCATGCTGTAAAAAAAGGCTGGGATCTGAAAAGTGTCAGGAAGTCTTACAAGTTTAATATAGCACACATAGAGTATTTGCAGGCCAAACTTAACATTGGCCAGACGACTGATAGACAATTGGACTCAGATATTGCGGCAAAAGAGATGTGGCGTGTGCCAGATGGAACAAGGCTGTTTAGTGCAGCTGAGTTTCTTTCCCGGCCCCAGAAAATTTCATCTCATTTTTCACGTCTTGCAACAAAGGCGTGTCAGCAACAAGTTCAGGTGGAGTGCAAAGATGTCGTTGCGGTAGAAGGCACAAGACTAACATCATTGCAGGAAGAAAGACCGTTCTCTCGTGCCTATATCTGGAGCATCCTATTGTGGTCGACCAATTTAATTTATGTCATATGATAATGAAAGACCAGCTTGACACATTAAAACTGGGGATATTGCAGATTCTGTGCAAATCGCCGAGCTACAGGTACCAACACCAACAATCAGAAGCAAAACTCCTTATATCGCACCTCTACAAGAGCTTTTAAATAGTTGTCCCTGCGTTAAAAAAGCAAATTATTTGGGATTAAGAAAGTCAAGCTGTGAGCAGTGTTGTTGTGCTGCACTTTGCCAAGGTGTTGAGGTCAAATCAAATTGGAAAATATGGACTCTCTTTAATTTTTTCCCTTATCTTTACTGAATTATTGTACTAGCTGCAACCTTAAACGTTTATCAGCAAGATTAGCTGATTCTTTCAATTTGAAAAAATGTATTCCGCATTCGCAACTTGTCAGCAGACAGTCTATACAGCTGCCTATTGTTTATCATCATGCAGGATAACTTAAAAAACGAAAGTTTCTTATGAAAGTTAGTAAAAAGTTAAGCAATCGTAAGTTTTGCAAACTCTTTTTTACAGTGATTTTTAAGAAATCTTTTGAATAATTAAGTTAATATCAAGACACCACCATAGTGTCAGTGTGTTAATGATTTTCCACTGATTAGACTTTTGTGGAACTTGTCGAGGTGCATGTCTTATTAGAACTCTCGTCCTGTAAGTCAAACTATTTTTAAAAAAATTCATTATATGTGAATACATTAGTACTTTTTAGTTTGAAATCAGAACCATGATTTCATTAGATAGAATGTTTTTTTTAAAACAATTCAACCTAGCTTCTCATTAGAAAAATTTGCAATAAAATTTACACATAGTGAACTATATTAAGACCCTTTACAGTACTTAAAATTTTACGAATATTACATGCGAATAGACTATTTGAAATAAATATCGGAAGTATACCATTTATATATTGTACTTTCGATCAATCGATGTGCTATAAAACCTGTACGTTGACCTTATTTACATAATTTCGGTCCGGTTATTTTTTTGAGTTTTTGAACTTTATTCACTCATCGAGCACTCTTTTAAGACTTAATATTAATCAAAAGTTATTTGTAACTTTAAATCAAAAGTTTTGATGCGTGCAAAATGTAAAATTGAAAATTCTCAGCTTGCTTAATTAAGGCCGGTTTCCATATAATCGTTTCTGTCGTAAGGATCGTCTCTGTCTGTTCAAAAATTTTTAGAAGCGACAGAGACGATTATATGGAAACGCTCTTCCCAGACGACAGAGGCGAACCTTGCGATAGAAACGATCCTTGCGTATGGATCGTCCGTGATAGACTCGAGTTCTATCCTTGCGACAGAGACGACCGGAAATCACACCTTACGCGCTTATATTTTTTAATGGAAACCAGTTCAAACGATCCTTACGTCAGAAGCGATATGACATATCCCATGATGTATCTCATCGTTGTTGCATGTGTTCCAAAATGGAGGCAAACAACTCCATTAACACCTCTTCGTTCATGGAAGTATGATTGTATTTATAACACATTTTCGAAGGATTACGAGAACAGAAGGACCAGAGAGAACGCCTGGGCCAAGATTGCTGAGAAATTCGGCTTAACTTCGAGAGATGCCTAGAACAAATACAACAACATATGCACAAGCTATGTTCGCTATTTGAAGAGACTGAAAAACGTTCCTTCTGGCTCAGGAAGGGACGCTTTCCCCAAAGCTACGGTGACTAGTCCCAGTTTTTGACCATTTGATACGATCATACGATTTAATGGCAACCAGTTGATCGCAAGAATCGCTTCTGTCACGTCTGTAGTTTTTTCACCACGGGGAGCTCTTTTCAAGTGACAGAGACGATCATTGCGACAGTAACAATTATATAAAACCAGGCTTTAGGAAAGGTAACTGATTTCTTGTCGTTTGACTCAAGGCGAAGGTGTCGAAACCTAACTTCACATTTCAGTCTCTCAACGAGTACTTTTCACGGGCGGGCAAAAATATTTTCACATGTTATTAATGAAGAAACAGGTTTTATGGAAAAAATATTTTTTTCTCTTAGTTTAATGTACCAGAGGGCTTTTGACGGTGTTAAATATAAGCTATTTTAGGCCTTTTGCTCAAGCGTTGTAAGTGGGTTGCATTAAAGGAATAATAATATTGTAATATTAGCAGATTCTTTTAAAATGTGTTGTGATTTTGAAAGGCCAACGTATGCTTTTGAATATATCCTGGGCTCATGTATTTCTTTCCAGTCACTTTTTTGCACGAGCTCTAAGAAAATGCATGATTTTTGCCAAATATCGACGGCAGGCGAAGGCCATTATGGCGGTTTTCAAACTTTGTTTGATTTTGCAAAATCTAAAGCGCTGTGGAACCTATGAATAATATTTTTGAAAATACCTTACTATAGAAGTAATTTGGGCAAAATATTAGGATTTTCGAAATTTTGAAACTGACTTGCCATTTTTGATATTTACGAGCATCGTCTCTTAAGAACCTTGCAATCTTAATTTGGTCTAAACAAAAGACGCGAATATAAGTCAAAAAATCGTGTTCAGTATTCTAAATAGTTCGTCACACATTACTATGCTAATTGTTATTTAGTTTTTATAATGAAAGTATTGTTACAAATCTGTAGCTTCATACCATTATGGCCAAACTAGTTGGTATTCTTATGTAAATCAGAAGATTATAAAAGAAGTTAGCTTATAGCTAAACATCATTTTTAACCCCAGTTTTTATCTATAGTTTTAATGTAATTTTTATTAATTTTTAACTGAAGAAGGCTGAACAGCCGAAACATTTTCTAATAAAAGCTAGACTTGTCAGCAGTTACAAGTTGCCATACATTTTCTAGACTACAGATTCAATTTTTAAATTTCAATATTGATATTGATATTGAAATTTCACGGCTTTTGCTCTTGTATCCGCTTGGATCCTCCTACTGGAAGCACATCGTTTGGTCAACAGTCGCTACAATTCAAGTTTATATATATATTTAGAAGAAATCTACTCACTATCTATCGCAAATACTACAATCTGATTGGTTACCGTACTCATTATCTATCAGGTGATAGATAGCGTTTGCGGGACGAAAACAAGTAATTCAATATGGCTGCCCTTTCCCGTTTTTCAGAAGACGTTTCGGAACAGGATTTAAACGCTCTTATTCAAAAAGCAATTCCAGAGAAAACAAAAATAGCAAGAAAATATGGTCTAAAAGGTAAGTACAAAAAGAATTTGAAGTATCAGTTGGACAGTTTCACTCGACGAATAGTTGCTGTTGTATCATCAGCATTGGTTGTTTGAATAAATTCAATAATTGTTTAACAAAAAAAAGTATTTTTGTACTTTTGTTTATTCTTCAGAGATTTCTACTAAAACAATTAAAATACTCGCTCTCAATTTTTTTAAGATCATCGCCGGAGAGCAGTTGATTACATACGAAACACTGCTTACATTCTTTGCCGAAGTAGAGTCACTGCTGAACAGTCCTCCCCTAACGCATCTTGCATGGTGGAGATTGTCGTGATGAAGAGGCACTTACCCCAAATCATCTTCTCTTGGGCCGTGCGAGTCTTAACTTGTTACGAGGGTCCTGGAGGGGTAGAATGGGAATTGGGGCTGGCCGGTTTTGCCCTGGGAAAATGGGGTTCAAGCTATTGGGACTGGGATTTGGTCCCTGAGAATGGGAAAAAAATGTTAAAAATCAAAAATGGGAATGGGATTTGAGATTGATAATTGCGTAATGGGATTTGAAAAAAAAAAAGAGCTGGGAAATGGGTACCTCCCCCCCTCCACCCCCCTTCAGGACCCACTGTTACCGATCAAGATTTGTCTCGCCGGCGAAAAGCGTGGAAGCATGCTGGCATATTAGCGCTAACCATGTAGTCCCCAAACTAAACTAAATTAAAATTTTAATAACGTAGTTGGTGTTTCCTTTTACGCCTTTAACAGCATAATTTAAAAATGAAGTCAATTTCAGTTGAATTAGACAGGAAGTTTATTCGAACACGTCTCAAACGTGGATGTGGCTACAATTGCTGTACTTTGTTGTATTTTCACTCCCCGATGAAACCTACATAGAGGCGAAACGCGTCGGATTTAAATACAACTCAGCGGTCTGGTTGTGCTCCTCATAAATCACTGTTAAAAAAAAGAAGCTGTTTCTATTACGAATAAAGTCAGTTGATTTACTTAGTTTTAATGTTTTTATAAGTACGATTTTACCCAAGGCCAAACGCCGATGTTTACTCTGTAGTACAAACTCAATATCAATAAGCAAGATTTCATTACAGGTTTTTGACTAGGATTAATTTTTGCTATGATCGAGCACCAGCACTATTCTTACCAGTGTTCCATTTGGCCCAGCAGGACTACGCACGTGTATATAACGTTTCTACACTTGATATTTTCGAGGCGATATTGGCTTTTCTAAATATGTCGTTCATTGGTCAGCGGCAACTGTCTTAAGAACACAAAAAAAATCTATCGCATCTTCAATACTTTTTTTTCACATTCTATAAGAGGCACTTTCTAGATACTTGCTTGACCAAGTCTCCTGTACTACTCACTCCTAAAGAGTATATATAGTCAAAAAAAATGATGCATGATGAAAGCCGATAACCAATAAATATTTTCATTGTTTACTAAGTCATTAGATAAGAGCAAAACTAACCAAGTTTCCCTTAGAAACAGCCATTTATAAACAAAGCTGTTTTCAACAACTTTTAATTTGAAAAAAAAAAAAACACTTCGTATTCAAATTGTTCTCCGTGAGCCGTCTTATTATTTTTTTTTCGTAGTACTAGTGTAGGTGTCAGCCGTCATTTCAACAAATTTCACATATAGAAAAATATGTAGTTTAGCTTTTTGTTCCATTGCTTCTGCAATTTTTCACTTCACGGCTTGTTAGTTTCAGTCAATATTCCAGGGATTACCTAAACACAAGAACAGCCAAGTTGTTTCTATATCTAATTACCTCATTTTACCGGCATCTGCAGGTAGCCCTTCTTGTTTCAACCAATCAGAAAACGGTTTTGCCACCAAAACAATGTTTGTTTGATTCGCTCCACTGATAGCGTGAGTAATCTTGCATTCCAGCGGTATGTAGTAAGATGACATTACTACTGTAATTTCGACAATATAACTTGCAGTATTTTTGAAAACAGTTGTATGAAGAACATCTTCCAGCGGCGTACAAGGCAAACGAAGATACAAAGGTATCCTTTTCTGATATGATTTGCTTCTTGCTGTAGTTATGATAGGATGTTTGCGTGCGTAACTTCGCGCGATATCATCTCATGTTTTATTTTAAATATTAGCAACTTAATAAGATTGGTTATTTGCAGCTTTCTACTCAGTTATCTAGTATTAACAGTGGTTGTTTCAGTAATGCGTCTTGCTAATTTTAAGATGGGTCTGCGAAATCCCGGATCTTAAGTCACCTGTCGCAAAATCTCTCTACAAAGAAAAAGTGTGGTGCAATTGTTCTGATCTTTTTCCTGCTGTGAAATCAGATACTAATTTAAATCGTTTTACTGCAGATTATTTTTCGTATAGTTTAGTTATAACCATGAGATTTTGAACCTGTTTTTCCGGCCTAGCTTGGCTCTGATATCATTTTTAGATAACGATGTTTAACCGCCGAGTTGAGAGTTCCAGCTGCGGGCCCCAGACTCAACCTTTATAAGGATTTAATTGCAAAAAAAAACACACACGCACTGTTCGATAAGAGAAGTGTTGTAACCCGGTGTACAGGTTTGAGGGAATGGGTAGGATTTATATTTAAGATAATTAATAAATGCAAATAGCGTGATGCAGTACTAGCGTTAAGTTGCATCCCCCCTCTCCCATAAGAAATATATGGCTAGCAATTTAATATCCATCACCCGTTGCCACTGGACAAAAACCAACCGAACGAGCTATTGTTATTTTTTGATAGAAACTTTGAATTATTCAAGTAAATGATGTTGCTCTCACTTTAAGAAGACGTAAATGATTTGCACTTTCTGTATTCAAAACTGAATTAGTTAACCTGCTATTCAAGCTGATATGAATCTTTACTGTTTGTTAATCATTAGCCTTTTTTCACGCGATTGCTAATTATGTTTCCAAGGATATATCTAATTTTTCTAGTCGCACAAGAAGGCCCCGGGTCCGACCACTGGTTATTTTTTTTGTAGTACTGTAGGAATTCACAAGTTTAGGAATAAAATATAGCCAATCCATGGTATAACGTTACCGCCGTGGAACTGGATCGTGGAACGGCTATTAAATACACCTCCCTGGTTTCTATGGAGGACTCAACGTTAAAATGATACCAACTTTTGGGGGCTAATACAAAGCATCACTAGAAACACCAAATTAAGTTTAAGACTAAGCTTCTTAATCATAAATTCAAGAATTATAACAGTTTGTTTGTTTTTGGTAGTGTTTTGTTTCTGTTGACCTGAAGCGTTTCATAGTGAGTTATGTATCAATCAATTCGAAACTGCAACATGCCCCCCGGTCAATCCCCGAGCATTTGAACTTTGAAATCGCTTTCCTGGCCCCTGGGTCTGGGACAAGATCGCTGGTCAAATGCCCGGCCAAGTGGAAAGATTTGAGTTCAAATGTCCCTACCCCCAGGACAGGAAAAAAATTCGATTTTACTTTTTTAATCCTTTCACTCATAAGACAGTTTTTAAATGTGTGTTAAATAATCAAAGTGGAGTTCAATATTAAACTTTAACATAATACACAGCTCACCGAACAGCTAAACTTTATATGCTGTTTGGATAATCAAAATGTTAGCAAATTTAAAGCCTAAAGACACCTAAATTCATCACAGGAAAACAAATAGATGCAATTTAAAATTTCGTTGTTTATTCAAATGCCCGGCCCTCCACTCCCTTTGTTTCAAATTCTAGACCCCTGGGAAAAGGCTGCTGTTAAATGCTCAGGGTTGTCTGGGGGAGGGAGGTTGAAGTTTCGAATTGATCGATACATTAGGACGAAGTTAACTCAGCTCTCCATCCTTCTGGGGTGGGTAAATGAGTACCAGCATCTGCTGGGAGCTAACCTGCGATGGATTAGTGTTCCATCCAGGGGGAGTCAAAGACTCTCATCCGCTTAATACTACGGAAACCGGAGATAAGTGCCTGCTCCATGGGCCACTAGGCTCGTAAAGGATTTAGCCTCTTTGCTAAAAACTCTTAGAAAAACGATTAAATGTTTCTCCACGAAGCTAAACAAACACTAACAACGTTTTTTCTATTACGTCCTCGTAGTCCCGACAACTCTAAAAAAGGTCTTTTTACGTTGTACTTTTAGCAACAACTACGTGTAGGTGCTCAGCTCGATGCATTCGAACGTGTAGTTAATTTATTCACTATTGTTCTTTGCTGTCGCCGTTGCATGCAATATGGCGTCGCCGTCCTCATTGCTCAAGATCCCTCCTACTGTAAAGTCAAGACGGGAGAGGAAGAGGCTTTCAGTTAGGTGTTTCCTTAAGCTGAAAGTAGTATAGATCTTTATCTTTCTTGAGCTAGATAAAGTTCCATAACAACATGAAACACGGGAATTAATGATGATGATGATGACTTTATTTAGGTGTCAAGTCATTTCTAGCTGCCCGAAGGCATCTTTACCAATCTAAGATAGACGGAGACCTTCTACATGACACGTACAAACATAAGCACAGAAGTCTCCGAGGGCCTACGTTTTAACGTCCTTTTCTGAGAAGTAGTAATAAGTTAAAAATCTGGTATCCAGGTCATCAAAACGCTAACATAGATTGAATTTGGGCTAACTTTTAATTGCTAACCCCGGATAACAAACGCCATTTATAATGGACTTTTGAAATCTTTTCTGGCTGTTGACTTCTGTAAAACGGACTTCTTGGGAGATTGCGAATATATTAGGCTTTGAAATTAATCTCTCCTTTGCCCTGCCGAGTTATACTAGAAAGTGACTGAAAGTCATTCAATGGCAAAAATTGTGTTGAGAACGCGACATGCAGGTTAACTCGATAAGGATCAAAAACCTCCGTTCTTGTCTTTCCTTATAGTTGGGAAGGGAGAGATTTTGTAAAAATCGCTTCAATGGCTTGAAATTGCCACTGAAGTTTAAAGAAGACATCAACAACACTTCAGCTACATAAAATATATTTTTTATTCGTTGATTCAGTTCTCTTAGCTTGTATGGGTTTCCTGTGTTCTCACTTCCACAAACGGCTCTAGCACCCAGGGTAAGGCCTCGCTGATGTCACCAATAACGTGATCGCAAACCTTTTCATTGTTCGGCATATATCGTCCCATGTCTACGAGGACGGTGGTTGTGGTATGCCATTTTTGCAGTAGCTCGACGCGTACATACTGTATTCTTTATTTTATTTTTTATTTTGCCATTTTTAAAGACTATTTAAATGCAGTTTTTAGTTTAATACGGCAAGGGAGCCCACGGACGCCACGAGGCTTTTAAGACGGACTACTTATGATAATTAATGTCTGAGTATGTGAATTAAAGTACTGTCCGGCAAGATAATTTATAGCTAAACTTAATTGTAGCAATATGTGGGTCATGAAGTGGAGGCATCCTCAGCGACTTCAGATATCTGCATTACCACCGATTTCTCGAATACCTTGGACAGGACAACAAGGATTAATTGAAATTGAACATAACTCATCTCTCGATGCTGGATATTTTCCTTGGGGATTGTTGTCATGCACTCTCGGAATTCTCCACAATTTGCCATTTGGGAAAATTAAGGCTGTTTATACTGACAAAATTTTCCCACGGGTTGGAAAAACTTGGCCAAAGGATAGGTTGGGTTTTATACTCCACTTTTTGGGGGCCGGATCAGTTTTTAAGATGGTACGTCATAGTTATCATCTCTGATAGTATCTATTCAATGCTGAGGCTGAATGGTGACATTGTCTATAGTTGTAAATCTGATCCAGTTTATCGAAACTGCCATTGTTTTTCAGTGGGTCGTGAAATAGCACTTTTCCTACGTACTCTTATTTTTTCAGTTTTTTAGTTTGCTCGAAGCTTCTTTACATTTGTCGTATGTGCTACTGCAGACTTAAAAACTCACAGTTTTAATTTAAAGCCTGGTCCTCACTACGACATAAGCATAAGCATAACCACAAGCATAATGAGTCTTATGTCGTAATGAGGACAGCCACAACATAAGCATAAGCACAAGATTATCAAAATCTTTTTGTGCTTATGCTTATGGTTATGGCGCTTATGTCGCTAGGGAGGACAACACTCACATAAGCATATGAATAAATTAAATCATTCAGCCAATCATAGGGAACTTGGCTCTAGGTTTCCCTCACAAAAATGCAACTGACTGTGAGTAAGTAGTTTGTCTGCCATCTTGTTTTGTGTGTGGGAAAGAGAGCATGGAGGCTAAAATTAGCTTTACACTTCCATACAACGTTATGCTTATGTCGCAGCTGTTCTCATTACGACATAAACTCGTTATGTTTATGCTTATGCTAATGTCAGGGAGGACCAGGCTTAAGAAAACACAATCAGCTGTTAGGGAACTTGCTTTTATTTTCGATAGTTTTACTGGGAGATGACAATTTGTTTTGATTCAATACTATGAGATTTCGCTTTTTCCAAACTAAACTGTATATCTTTAGTTTCCTGCAAGAGGTCATCCACTTCTTCCTTATTCCAAGTGAGGAAGGATTCCTTTTTAGTGCTCAGCCATGTTGAAATTAACAGCCGTGTCCCCAGATGCTGCTTGGTTTTACTTTACTGTGCATGCAATCAGGAGATGGTTACCTTCGCTTAAAAAAATTGTCATAGCTGGTATTACAAGTTAATTAGGATTATGGTTTGGTCAAGTGGTAGTGTTTGCTTCAGATTATATATTATCAATCCCATATGATGTAGAACACATTTGTAAGGTGTAGATTAACTTGATATTGATAAATAAATATTTTTTATTAAAAAAAAAAAAACTTTTAAATTTGTTATTAGCAGATAATTCTAAAAAATTAATTTTTGCTCTTAAAAAAAAGTTCTCTTTAGAGATTTAATAAGAGAACTAAAACTGGTTTTGATAGGAAATCTTCGCTTCATATTCTGCACCTAATCTTCCCAACAGACATCCTACTCTACATGAATCAAATCAAACATATTTTAAACTATATCATCACTATTACTGTAACTTGGCTATCAGCAAGTATCTTCACTGGTAATAAAGTCAAGTACTTTTAGTGAATGATGCCTTGAAAGGAAACAAGAAATGTTGTAATCCAGTGACAATATCATTCAGCATGCTGTCAAATCTTCATTATCTCATGGTCATTTTCTTGTGCTTCAACCACAGCCTGTCTTTCTTTTCTTCTTTTGTCCATGTATGGCTTGGAAAAATAGAAGACTGTTGCTGATACACAAATAAAACCTGCCCTAAAATGAAACAAAATCTGAGAATCAAAGAAGCTGAAACACCACTGCAATAAATGAAAAAAGGTTGACACAAAAAGGTTTTCAGTAATTTCAGTAATTTTAGTGTGAGAAAAAATATATATTGTTCTTGCAATGTCATGGAGGCAATTGAATCCCTCTATTCACGCATTTTGGGAACTCTAAATTGCAGTATTTACAGTATCTGCCAGTACAATCAGTGCAAACCCTTTGGCTTATCCTTCAGAAGCAGCAGGAGCAAAAGTCTGTTCTCTGACACCTCAATCGGCAAAATAGAAGGCTGTTCATTCACCTTAAATCTTGTTGACAACTCAAAGACAAACAAAGATCTAAAACCGAGAAAATGCAGCATAATTATCAGCGATGACTCAGATCCAAATGAAAAACTTGCTAAACATTTTTTGGACCTCTGTATACAGTAGCCTTAGATTTTGTTGGGCATGCAAATTAGTTAAAAAAGAAACAATATAAATTTTAGCTAACTATAGTTTTTTGTTGGTATTTAGTTTGATTGAAATGCTGCACGCTTTCATGACACACTATAATGGCCATATTTGAGTGGCAGGTTGGGTTTTGTAAAATCATATCATTCAAGTGTAAAACTAATTAATTTTAATATTTCAGATCAGATAATTAGAAAGTTGGACACTATGAAAATAAAACCATTTTACATGAAACAACCAGTTTTGTAGTCTTTAATACATTCCCAGCTTAGCCCAAAGTATGAATGACAGAGAAGAGAACACAACAAAAACATTCACTAGTACTGGTTCTATTGTACTTGTCTAATAATTTGAAGCAGGAATAAATAAATAAGTTATTTGCCGGCCAGGTGGTCTGTATGCCTACGGCTACGGCCTTGGGCCACAGCATTCTCGAGACCTCGGTCACAGTTTTTCACCATATGGACCTCCCTGCCGACAAATAACATGTATTTCATTTTTACTCAGGCTTTTCTAAGAAAACATTCGAGTTAAAAGTTGGGCTTTTATATTTTTGTTTGTTTCCACATTCTCATCCCAATGCCAATATAATGAGTCCACCCAGATCAGCCTGGGTACGAGTCACTTCAATCTCATTAATTTTTAGTAAAATTTAACATATATTTTTTCATTCCAACTTTTTAGTCAACATTAATATTTTTTCTCTTAGAAAGATATAAAACATATGAAAATTACAGCTTATTGAATATACTGAAATGTTTTATCTATTTAAAATTTCAAATACTGTATTGTCATTACAGGTGCTGCCTTATCAAAGTAATTAGGCTGTACAGAATACATATTAATCATTTCACTTCTGAAGTTTGCATTTCCAAATTCCAAAAGCAAGGCTTAAGAAAATGAGTTTTTTATTTTTTACTAAAGAAAATGAAATTTAAACGAATTCTAG
>JANCMA020132321.1:0-14384 GCA_024336925.2 Zoanthus solanderi
TGTAATTCTACCCAAAATGGGTTATCTAAAAATGTTCCCTACACAAGATTTGACTATTCTGTTTGTGACGACGCCATCACCCGTGTTTCTTCTTTCAACGGCTCTACTTAGACAAAAAAACAACCTTTCCAAGATGCATAGCACAGTGCATCATAACGCACACGGAGCATATTTTCACAGTTCTCATATCTAATCTATGCTTCAAATTTGACAACGGAAGCTCGAGGTCACGCATTTAATGCGTCTAGTTATTATTACTTTTGAACTATAGGAAACATAAACGTATCAGGAGTAAAGATATACAAAAACAAATGATTGATATTTTAAAACACGGCATCACCATTTCCACCAGTATCACTAAGATCATAATCAAACATCATCATTACCATCAAAACCATCATCGTAATAAAAATAAAAATAATAATAATAACAATGATAATAATAATAATAATAATAATAATAATAATTTATTAACAGATCCACTGGGTGGCTCTTCCCTCTTAAATTACATTAATTACAATTACAAAATAATAAATTGAATTGAGTCAAATCATGCAATAAAAGCGGGATTGACAATCCAAAAATTGCAATAAAACTTACTAATCGCGCTGTACTCTATTTGTTGAAAAGTCCCTTAAAAGTTTCAAAAAGTTTCTATACTCTTTACAATTTCTAATAGTTTCTGGTAGATTATTAAGTAGCTTCGACGCATTATCTTGGGAAGTGCCGTTTTCGGTCAGGACCACTAATCTAGTTGAACTGCTAGAGCGCAATTCCCTGAGGCATTCCTCTTTTATTATTCTAAGATAATTTGGCTGGCCAAATCTCAGTGTTATGCAAAGCCTTAAAGCATGATTTCAAGGGGTTTAAATCTCTTTTCTCATTGATGGGAAGCCATCCGATTTTAAGTACATTCCGAAAGTTTTATAACATTTTGATCGAGTACAAAACTTGCGACAGCAAATTGAACCCGTAGCAAACGGCGAAGTAAGAATTGTGGTAAAGGATAAAAAACCAAATCGGCATAATCTAGTTTTGACAAAATGAGTTTTTCTGCTAGTTGCTTTCTAAGCTCATATTTGGTGAGATATTTCAGTTTTCTTAGTATTGATAGAGTAGCGTAGCATCCTGATACCGTGTGCTTGATGTGATCGTCCCACTTAAAATGTTCATTGATGTAAACTCCAAGCACTTTGCAAGATTTAATACTTTCTAATTTATAATCACTGGCTGCGATGTTAGGATCATACTCGTCAAGGTGATGTACTCTGGACATTTGCAAGGTGGAAAGGATCATAACCTTAGTTTTGTCGTAGTTAAAGGCGAGGGTACTCTCCTTAGACCAGACACTTAGTTTATTAATTGATTTGTAGATAGTGTTTCTACAGCTATTTATGTCAGATTTATTTGGCATGATCATAGATTATTGTGTCGTCCGCATACTGGAAACATTTGAAATTTACGTTGTCCTGAAGATTAGCATCATTAGAGTTAAATAACACCGGGCCCAAGATGAGGCCTTGGGGAACCCCAAAATTCACGTTTTTAGTACCTGAGCACTATTATCTCTCGTTACCATTATCATCACAGCAATTTCTATTACTATTACCAAGAGCATGATTATTACTATCCCACTATGAGCATCACCCTTACTATTATTACCATGATCATCATTATCACAATCATCTTTTCTACCATCATCATCAAAACCATTATCATTACCACCTCCATCATCATCGTCATCATTACAAGTCTTACAACGTAGACTAAGTAAGTTCCACCAAAATAAATGACAGTGAGATTAATTTTGTCTCCTTGCAGTTGTTATTCCAAACACGAAATCCTGGAATAAAGTATGAATACACTATACCAAAAAACAAGGGTTCACCTGTAGCAAA
The DNA here is from genome assembly GCA_024336925.2 of Zoanthus solanderi. Lineage (NCBI taxonomy): Eukaryota > Metazoa > Cnidaria > Anthozoa > Zoantharia > Zoanthidae > Zoanthus > Zoanthus solanderi. The sequence goes on from JANCMA020132321.1 coordinate 1,899, forward strand.
GACAGTGTTTATGTGGCGCCACAAAGACTGGACTCTGTGTTCAGCTTCGTGCGGAGTAGGTCAGTATATCATAAAATGTTATATATGATGCATAACATTTAAAGATTAAGTAGTGGCAATTCTAGGCTGAAAAAATAATATAGGTGTTAGTAAGGATGATATTGATGAAGTTAATAATGGTTAATTAATGATTATAATGTTAATGCTAATATGATAAAGCCAGTGATGGGCTTTTGATAATGGACATTTTGACGTGGGGAATTAGACTTAAATGTATATTTGATCGTGGATATAGCAGTGATGATGGTAACGGTACAGAGTGATAGTGGCAATGATATAGTCGTATTGGTTATGACAACACTAATGGTAGTAGGTAGGTGCAGCAGTAGTGGTATGTTACTGTTTGATATCGTTAACTGAAATGACAGTGTTGAATGTATTGCTAACGCTAATAGTAGTAATAGTGTTAAATTATTGCTAACTCTTAATAGTAATTACATTGTTGAAAGTATTGCTGACGCTAATAGCAATGATATTGTCAAAGGTATTGCTAGCTCTAGTAGTAACAATATTGCTGAATGTATTGTTAACGCTAATAGTAATGATAGTGTCAAAGGTGTTGCTAACTCTAATAGTAATATTGCTGAATGTATTGCTAACGCTAATAGTAATGATAGTGTCAAAGGTGTTGCTAACTCTAATAGTAATAATATTGCTGAATGTATTGCTAACGCTAATAGTAATGATAGTGTCAAAGGTATTGCTAAGGCTAATAGTAATGATAGTGTTAAAGATATTGCTAACTCTAATAGCAATAATAGTGTAGAAAATTGTTGCTAATACTAATATTAGACCTTAGGTCAGTGGTAAAAATATTGCTAATGATAATGTTCATAGTAACGGTCATATTGGTTATGACAGCACTAATGGTAGTAACAGTAGGTGCAGCAAAAGTGGTATAATGTTACTGTTTGATATCGTTAACTGAAATGATAGTGTTGAATGTATTGCTAACGCTAACAGTAATGATAGTGTTAAAGGTATTGCTAACGCTAATAGTAGTGAAAGTGTAGAAGGTTTTGCTAATTTTAATAGTAATGATAGTGTTGAAGGTATTGCTATAGTAATAGTAATAGTAGACCCCAGGTCAGTAGTAAAGATATTAATCAATAACAACAACTTTGGGCAATGCTTTGAAGAAATAAATACTAACCTCTGCCTTCTTTTTTACAAACTAATAATACTCAGAAAAAATTCTGAGCCCATGACGGGATTCGAACCCACGACCTTCAGGACACCATTGCCCAAAGTTGTTGTTATTGATCATTGTGCTGATCCATAAAACGGTTGGCTAGGGCGAAGATAATTTAAATCATGACGTGTGAGTACTTGTTTGAGACAGCTTCATCCTGTTCACAAGTCTATATAAGAACAAATGACTTCGCTATCCTAAGAGTCCTTGTAGCTCAGTGGATAGACCGTCCGCCCGGTGTTTGGAAGGTCGTGGGTTCGAATCCCGTCATGGGCTCAGAATTTTTTCTGAGTATTATTAGTTTGTAAAAAGAAGACAGAGGTTGGTAAAAATATTGCTAATGATAATGCTCATAAAAACGGTCTTGCTAACACTAGTAATGCTTATAGTTATGGCAATGATAACAATAATTATCATGGGTTTAATAATGGTAATAGCAAACGTATTGAGCGATGAGCGATAGTGGCAGTAGACTTTTCGCATGTCGGAAATTGGTAAATTACTAAATAGAATTTCTGAACAAATCAAAAAAAAAATTCATGTGTTGTCAAAATGCAGGCTACCAAAGATCAGAAGTGGAATGCATTGGGGAAGATGCTACTCCAGTGGACGACAAATACTGCAACGACACGACAAGACCTGATGATAAACAGCGCACTTGTAATGAAGATCCTTGTCCTCCAACGTAAGTCCGCAGAAGAATATGCTGTTATAAATTCGTTAACGAATTTGTTGATTAAATCAGTCGAAATAAATAAGAAATACTTTATTAAACGTCAATTGCGACGGAAGTGGTTACCCATTCCTAGCCAGGGGCTAATGTCTAATCGCTGGACGGCTCAGATCTCGGCGTGAAAGTCTTATTTACAGAGGGAGTAAAACTGGAATACCTGGAGAAAAACTCTCAAAGTGGGATTGATCTCAGCCCACGTGTGGAGCCCAGGACTCGAGCCCGGGTCGTAGAGTTGGGAGGCGCAACTGACGGCCACTGTGCCAACATAACTCTTCACAAAGAGCCTGGTGAACTTCCATCCACTCTTGCAAGCAATATTCAGTAAGGCAAGATCAAAGGTTGTCATTATGACTTAAACCTTCCGTATATAAATGATAATGAGTCTAAGTGTCAGCTGTTTCAACTTTGAATTAGTCTCGTCAGCACATCATGGCTAACAAACAGGCTTGACTTTCTTCCCCTTGCAGTCAGTCGATAAGGCTATGAAAACTTTATTTATGGTTTTGGCTTGGGCTTATGATGTTGCTCCGTGTAACCCTGTCTGTTTACTTGATTAAATTCCTCGCAATTTAATTTTTTTTTGTACAGCTTTGATTATGATCATTGGTTTTTCTTGGTTTCCATGTTCTTCACAGAGGTTGTACAACAACTTTCTTGGCGTTTTTAAAAGGCAGGGAAATGATATCTGTTACCATTATCTTTATGTTGTTAGTAATAGCACACATGTTAAATTAGAAATAAAGTGTTCCTCAAGTTAAATGCTCAGAACAAAATTCTGAGTCACTGACGAGAATCAAACCCTCAACCCCCTGATTACCGGTCAAATACTCTACCCACAGATAAGAACTTAACCAGTGACTCGGCTCCATGTGAATCTCTCAATTTCCGTTGGACATATTATATTTAGGCATGTGATTATTTTTCCAGCTACATCCCACAAACCTTAGGTTTTTCACTGTTCTTGCTTTTAACCGCGATTGCTTGTCTTCCAACCTAACATTGGAAGGTTGCTCCTGGTACTGTTGATGAAATTTAAACTCCTAGCAGCTGAGCAATGAAGATCAGATCATTCTTAACACAATTTTGTAGATGGTTAAATGGTCCATGGCAGCAATGCTCCACCAGCTGTGGTTATGGAATCTCTATTCGCTCTGTGCTATGTGTTAGAAGTGTGGGCCTAGACGAACAACTTGCACTCAAGGAGGAAGAATGTTCCCGTACCAAACCAACCTCAGTAAAAGCTTGTTACAGACGTCCATGCCCTCCAAAATGGGTGGCATTCAAGTGGGGCAAGGTACTACTACTACTGCTACTACTACTATCACTACCACTACCACTACCACTACCACTACTACTACTACTACTACTACTACTACTACTACTACTACTACTACTACTACTACTACTACTACAAATAATAATCGTAATAATGATGATAAAACAATATCAATAAAAATAATAATGAAGATGATGGTAAGTAATGACCGTGACAATTACCATACCCATGGCTTTGACCACTGGTCCATAATCTTTGATAATGATCATGACCCCGGCCATTGACCATTGACTATGACTATGACCATGACCATGACACGGATCCTGAACAAAAGGATTTTTAATATTTCTTTTGTTTGGGACACAGACATGGCCGCTATGCTTATTGTCTTTTGTGTCGCTTGGGCTAGAGTGAAACCCAAGAATTTAAAGCCATCAATGAATTACATTTTTTTTAGTGCTCATCGTATTGTGGGCAAGGAATCCAAAGAAGAAAGGTTAAATGTAGCGGCCAAACGTCGGCAAAGAAATGCAAGGTTTTGAAAAAACCCTTGGAGTGGAGGTACTGCCAGGGGAAACACTGTCCAACTACCAAATACACAGTCTCATCTAAAGGAGCTACGACTGTAACGACAACGACCAAAAACTCGCGGACCACAACAACGTCATACAAAGTAAGTTTCAGTCTTCAACTCATCCTCACAAAATGCCTTATCTTCCAATTTTAACTTCTTGAAAAATTTTTCAAAAGCTGTTGCAGTGCGTTGTCGAATAAGGCTCGTGATGTAATCAAATATAGGCTAAGTGTTTGAGAGTAGGAAGCTGGCGCTTTTAGCTTCTCTTGCTCCGGCGAAGTTCTAACGCCGTAAATGTCACCTTCGTGCACTTTTTACGGCAACGATCAAAACTTTAGTAACTCATGCAATCCAACTTAATTCTCCAAGTTTACTTGCTAATTCAGATTTACGCTTATTTATGCCTATGATTTAAATCAACTCTAAGTTGAAATGTTTAACCATCAAGAAATGTTTAACCATTGGAAAATCGTTTGACGTGCGCTGACGAAGAGCTAACGCGCAAACGTCAGATTTTTACTCTAATTTCGAAAATATTTCTACAACTATTTTAACTTAGAGTTGATTATGTCAGGTGTTTTCTCTAATAGGCTATTTAAGTAAATATTTTTTTTCTTTTTTTTTTTAAAAAATGTTTAGGCCGGTGGTAAATAAATACTTAAATGATGTAGAAATTTTTTCAAAGTTCTAATATTAACTCCCTTGGGTCTTCTAAACGAAACTGTTCTTGTTATTCTTGGTCTATCAAGTTAATTAAACAAGTAACAGCCCTGTTATCCTACATACAACTATTGAATAGTTTTGAAAATTACTATTTTAAAAGTGCTAGTAAGTGAACCACATGGCTTAATCAACTCTGAAGAATGGTTAACGCTCGAAACGTCAGCTTTGTACTTTCCCTAAAGCGATCATCAAACTCTTCAGACCGTTTATCCCGTGTAGAGGGGGGCATTGGGGGGTAACAAAAACCGCAAAACCGCAACAAAATGCGCAAAAAACCGCAAAAACGTGTCTAAAATCGTCGAAAACCGAAACCGCAATGAGTTTTTTCAATTTAGACTTTTTAATTGTTAATGATATTGATGTTACAAGCAGAGTTGCTATCCAGGTGTGTAATTCCAACGAATCAACATGTTTTATACATTCTAAAATCGAAATTTTTGCCAAATAAACAAACTAATCGCTTACTTTATACAAGTTAACAGAATAACAGAATGTAAATAATCAACGAACCTTATTTTTCGAAGTATATTGCGCCGATTTTTGGAGTGTGAATGATATTAGTTCATTGATAAAGTGAACCTGCTTTCAGTTTTAAGGCCCTAAGTTACAGTATATAGAAGAACCTGGGAAGGGGATGACACACAGAGTTTACTCAGTCTTACCACTTAGCAGTATGAAAACAAGCGCACTATCCCGTTGAGACGATAAATGAAACAAGTCAAAAACGTCCCGTGGGGTTTGAGCAACATGTATTTTGACAAAGTTCCGGCACCCTAGTTGTTGATTAGCTGTATACACGACAGACGATGATTAAACCGGATTGCCCTTCCAAAGCTTGATCTTGCACCAAGGAGAAACGTTGCAGATCTTCCGAGTTCGGTAGCTTGAAATACTGCCTCATTTTGGTCAGCGCTCCCTGCTTCAATTTCTTCGTCACTGCTTCAGTCAAATTCCTCAACTTCTTCAGAATCTCTTTCAATAACATCAGAAGACCTGTTAATTTTGTCATCCTGTATTATATCGAATGCAATAACAACTGGCTCATTCGATGCGATACACTATCTTTGGTACATGTACTCTGGCAGAGTGCCATGTTTTGCCATTGTTGTTTCCTGGCGGACGGTCCGCTAACGTACTGCAGACCCATATGATGAAGCCCAGTCCCTTATAATGTCACAATTACCCTTGGACATTTCCACGACAGGAAGCTTTGGTCTTTAAACCTTTTAGCGAATCTCCCCGACACCTCAGCCAAAAACGCAGCTCATCAACTGTCAAAGATTCTGGGTTTCTGCCGCCAAAAGATGACCCAGGAATATCACTTTCCAAAAGAGAATGTATGTATACTTTATTGTAGGTCTCAAATATCTCCGAAACTGACCCTACCGTCCTCGACCTAATGCAATGTCGTTCCCAGTCTCCCACTTTTTTCATAGCGTGTATAGTATGTTTTATTGCCTTATGTTCTGTCTGTCAACAAACTTTTCATTGCGATAAAATGGAGCAGTAAACAGACATCTAAGTACTGACCCTACTGACGTATCCATTGTATTCTTACATGTACTGTATATTTAATGCAACGTGATGCGTTTTGGAGCTGTGTTATCGATATCTGTCTGCTACCATCAATGCGGTTTAACACAGAGAAGAAAATTATAAAGTACCGAAAAACCGTGAACAACATCTGGAAACCGTAAACGGCCTACGATAAAGACTAATAACCGCAAACCGCAGTACTGAAGAAAACCGCAAAACCGCGAACCCCAATGCCCCCCTCTTACATCTTTACAAGCCAAACGGTCCATGGAGCCGGTGCTTATCTCCGGTTTCTGTAGTCTTAAGCTGATGAATGTCTTTGAGTCCCCCTGGATGGAACACTAATCTATCGCAGGTTAGCTTCCAGCAGACGCTGGTACTCATTTACCTTCCCCGGAAGGATTGAAAGCTGAGTTAGCTTTGGCGGAAAAGAAGGTCACACAAATAAATAATCAAATTTCGGCAGAGCCGGGGATCAAACTGGGGACCTTGTGGTCAGAGGACTGAAATCTTACCAACTGCGCCAACCATACTCGCCTATAGTTACAAAAACATAATTATATAGTCCTAGTTTTATCGCAACAATATATTTGCATTTTGAGCCGGTTTCGAAGACGTACAAAATTTTTAAACAACTTTTTTTTGTACAACTACAAATATATTCAACCATACTTTCATTTATAGTTATAAAATAATTTGGATAGTACGTGGGTTTTGATTGGTCTAAAAGTGTGTTTTCATAGCGCTATGAAAATGACTTGAACAATGTGGTTTGACTGTCTCCGAATTTGTGCAGAATTTATAGTAAGCCCTTCGTCTTACTCTTTGTTAACAGTGAAAATAATAATTTTATTAAAGAAATAAAACATGTTGTCGGTGCCTCCATAGCCTGTTTAAAACCTCGGCAAAGTTTGTGCGAATTCTGAAGCAGGTGATCTGATCTGCTCTCGAATTCTCCCAAACGTTCGCCTCGGTTTTCACCAGGCTATGAAGGCACGGAAAACATGTTTTATTTCTTAAATGTTCTTTAACTTTAGCACCAAAATGTTGGTAGGACTCTCGATGTAACAGCAAGTTCCATTACCTACGCACGTAAATTTATTCCACAGGACAATTTGGCACTGGATTGAAAGATTATCTATATCCTGTTAAGGCGTCACATACCTCTACAAATTCTTTCATTTGTAATAAAAATGAAATGAAATGAAAGGGGAACGTATGCACAACAGCTCTTATTTCACCGTGAAAACGGCTTCGACATAAGCATAAATACAAGCGCAAGCCCAAGGATCAAAATTTTTCCTTTTTCTTGTGCTAATGCTTGTGCTTGTGTTTACGTTTCCCAAAGAAAACAAACCGTCGCACAAGCACTTTTAATAACTGTTGGAAAACGCCGTTAGTATTGCAACCTTTTACTTTTGTTTTAATTCCCGCCAATCACTGTCCATCAACTTTTTCACTCTTTGCATGCATTTTCACTATATTTTCTGCTTTTTGCTTTCCCTACTGCAATGACCAAACTTTTTAACCTTGATTTGATTAAACTACGCGAAACATTTGTAACAAACCAAAAACAAGTTTCCTATGACATTTTTTCTGCTTTGCATTAATAGCAGTGGTTACTGATGAGTTTGGTAAGGCTTTGTTTTTTAAGGCTATTAGTTGGTTCGCACTTGAATGCCTATCAACCTGGCACTTTCATGGTGTCACATGAATAACTCAAAAGATGTCAAACAGGTAAATGTCAACCTGTTGGCTGTTTTAAACAACTGCCGATGACTTACATTACCTTCTGAAACGTTATACAGGATTCCTGTGATATTTCGGACCTCGTACTTTGACAGTTGTGTGATGATAGCATTGTGAAGTCCATATTTTTCATACAATACAGTGAGCATGAGAGTTTCATTCTTATGCAAGTTAAAAATGTTTCGTTAAATTAGCCTAAAAAGCTTCTCTTAATCTACTCGAATTCAATAAGGTTTTCTCGATGAACGATTTGAAGTTTTGTCTGGGACAAAAATTATGTGGTATTTAAAACACAAAAGAGCAGGGAAATTCTACTTGAAGTTTACGTTCTTGTGGTGTTTTTTTGCCAGTTTTTCACAGGGACTCTCCAAAGAAAATGGATTCCGTGGAGGAGCAAAATCCTACGCTATCAAGGTTGAAGCAAATACACTCGGTACCAATCTCCAATACGAGCTTCCCGAGTCAAAAGTCAAAGCAGCTACACCTAATGACTGGCTTGTTGATAATGACAACGCTGAAATGACTTTGGCGTTAAACTCACCAATCCTTGCTAAAGTCATCCTGAAACACCCAAAGTTCAGTATGAAAGGACAGTGGCCCGGTTACAAAGTGTCATTCAAGACGCCAAAGGACGTTACAAGCACAAAAAAACACGATTTTTCGCGAACGCGACATACAGTAAGAAAACTACTCGTAAAGAAAAATGTTTATTCAGTAAATTTTCAAGGCAAACACCACGCGAGAAACTTATTTTATAACAGAAATGAGAAGACTCTCAAAAATGACTGGAATAAAAACCAGATTCAGTAAAACATCTGGTAAACCCATTGGGTTTTAGGGGAATTAATGGGAAATCCAAATCTTAAAAAACTTACATTGGAGTACAAGAGGCGACATCATTTACTCATTTTCATTTTTTCCGTTGGTTTGAGTTAACTTCTTGTTCGGAATTGTGTCGAGCAAGGGTACAAAAGCTCGTAAACTTTTAATAAGGCACGAGAAATCGGTCGTAAGCGCGAGATGGAAATTTTCAATCCAGTAAGCGAGAGTTGGCAAATATTAGGAAGTTGTGTTGAGATAGAAAGAGGTTACGCTGAGATAGAAAGAAATTGTACTGAAATGGAATGAAATTGTGCTACGCCATTAGATAAGCCGAACAACGTGACGAAAGAACAGGTTTATTAACAATATATGAACAACTGTAGTCACAAGATGGCTGACTAACAACAATTATAACAGACAGGCGTTGCTCGCCTATGCGCACGCATGTCTAACTTACAAATGTCCGCAGGCGCTAAGAGCCTGCTGGCGCAATTCTTCTCCTTTTTCACATTTCTTCTTCTATATTTTTTATAAATAACCTAGCTTAAAACAGTAACAGTTTCTTATTGGATGTAAACCAAATTCATGTAATTAATAAATGGATTTAGTAGAGCAAGTAGTCTTTAACGTAGTTTGGTTGTTTCCGTACTTGTTGTGGTCACAAAGGTGTTTCTTGACTGGTATTAGGTGTTGTAGAGGCACTTGTGGTTGCTTCCGTGACTGGTAGATCCTTGTCTGCAGTTTCTCAAAAAGGTACTAATGAGCTGCGCACAGATGACACGAGACGTAGTATAATGTTCACACGACTTTTAATCTCCGACGCGTTTCGTTGTATTCACAACTTCTTCACGGAGTCAAGTGAAGAAAATCTTCCATAGAAGTTATTTCATACAAAAGCTATTTACAGTACTTCCTTTGTAATTATTAGGTGTCAAATGTAGAGATAAATGCACGGATGTTTAAGCTATACTACATAAAGATTAAATAACCCGCATTTTGAGACATACGGGAAATAATTGAAAAACTTTTGGGGCCACACCTTAGCGCTAATCATTGACAGTTAGCGATCATAGGTATTATGACAACCTTTGTCACTGGCACGATTACAGTTACTATGACAACCTTTGACAATGGCACGACCACAGTACTATGACAACCTTTGTCATTGGCACGACTACAGTACTATGACAACCTTTGTCCTTGGCACGATTACAGTTACTATGACAACCTTTGACAATTGCACGATCACAGTTACTATGACAACCTTTGACAATAGCACGATCAGTTACTATGACAACTTTTGTCACTGGCATGATCACAGTTACTATGACAACCTTTGCCACTGGCACGACGACCACAGTACTGACAACCTCTGTCACTGGCACGATCAGTTACTATGACAGCCTTTGTCAATGGCACGATCGCAGTTACTATGACAACCTTTGTCAAATGCACTATCACAACAGCTACTATGACAACTTTGTCAACATCACAGTCTCAATGGGCAAATGTTTGTGTACACTTTTCCCTCACTGGCAATACGATATGTTCCCCATTTCTAATTGGAAGTTCTGAATATTTGGATATGCTTGCAAAACCACCTTCGTTTAAGATATAAGACATGTTCTCTGTGCCTTCACAGCCCGGTGAATACCGAGGAAAACGCTTGAGAGAATTGGCGAGCTGATCAGTGAGATCTAGAGATGCAACAGAGAATTCTCACCAGCTTTGCGAGGTTTTCATCAGGCTACGAAGGCAGAGACAGACGATATACGAAGCGCGTGCATATAGCTTTTAAAATTTCTTTCATGAAACTGTAAATTCTCACAACTTGGAGACAGCCAACCACATTGCTCACGTCACATTCGTGCTTCATAGTGCTATGAAAACATACTTGTGGACCAATCAAAATGCACGTACTATCCAAATTTATTTTAAAACAAAAAATATTAGATCGATAAATAAAATACTGTTCCTTCGATGTATTTCAAAAACACGTAACCATCCACATGTAACCGGGATATCTTCTGAAACACTGCAGGTATGGTATATACCTAACAATGTAATCATTTTGTTCACTTGACAAGCTTTGCTACAGAAATAAAAACGAGCCCGCGCGCTCTGTTCAGTTATAGAACCACGCGTGAATTTTAAGTTCACGAAAGAAGTGCTGAGAGCACTTCTTGAGGTGAACTTAAAATTCACAAGTGCTTCTATAACTGAACAGAGCAAGCTGGGCGAGTTTTTTTATTTCTTTTATAAAACAAGCTACCAGACGCGACGTGTGGAAAGCAGTAAAACCACACTGTGGTTTTATTGAGAAATAAAACAACGCTGCACAGCCAATCAGAGAGCGCGTTATATCTACTTTATTTTATAAGTTTTAATCTTAAATCTTATCCATTTTAGTAAATTCGCTACCTAAAGTTGTATGCTAATGAAGCACACAAGACTAACGGTAAACAATGACGTCATAATAACTCGTCTAAAACTAAACCCAATCAGCAGATCTGTTACTATCACAGTCACAATCCGTGAAGCCTTGGCTGGTGCTAAACGCTAAGCCTGACAAGTATCGAGTTGAATTAAAAGAGAACAAACACATAATAAGAGAAATACCTTCATTTGGTTCACTTTGTTTCCATAGATTTGTTATCGAGAAAACGCAAAAGATTGATTATGGTAATTGACTGAAAGGAAGGCAATTTGGCCAGTAATTCAGTACCTTGGAAACGTAGCGTACCATGAACCGCGGAAAATTGAGAATCGCGGGTCCCTAAAAACCTTAAAGACAGAAGGTTCGCGGGTATAATACCATAAATGCGAGTTCATGTTAAATCAGAGGATACGCAATTCAAACACCAATTTATTATTTTAATATTAAAGTCAGTTGAATATATTACAGGGATGGAACCGATGTAAGAATGTCCAACATTTAATCTGAAAGTGGGAAAAGCTAATAGGCTTCAACATATTTCGATTCGGTCTCCTCGAACTTGCGCGTTGGTTTAGATTTCTGAAGTTAATCAACGTTAATTCTTTTACAGCTATATAAGAAACTACAGAAACTACAGTCACGTCTAGAGTAGAGACAACAAGAGCTAATCCCGAATGAAACCAGGTACTCTACCGACACAAACTACAGTCAGGTCTAGAGTAGGGACTGCTAGAGCTAATCCTGAATATAACCAGCTACTCTAACGACAGAAACTACAGTCAGGTCTAGAGTAGGGACTAACAGAGCTAATCGTAAATAATCTCGGGAGAACGATAACAAATTATGTGAGGTGGGAAAAGAAGGTATCACCTTTACCAAATCGGCTATTAGAATATTGGACAACATCTGGAGATACTTGCTTGTCGAATATGAAAACCAGTTTACATGTACTGAAATACTACAGATATCCTTTTTTCGTTTACTGTAAGTGAACGACAAGAATGTAGTCAACAACAGCTCCGAGTTGAGGAAAAGACTGGAATGAAATGCGAATTTTAAATGGAGAATATAGGAATTCCATGGATGGAATGATAAACTGGTAATAACAAAGTATTGATAAGAACTGGAGAGACCACGAGACTACAGGAGAACAATCGGAATCTGATTTTAGGACATGTGGTACGGACAAGAGGTCTAAAGGGCATATCATTTACTGGTCATGAGTAACCACAGTGCTGAGCTGAGCGTTTTCCTTTAGCTCCTTGAACAACAAAAGAGAGAAAATGAGAGACAAGGAAATTAAGAATTTGAGGCAGGTAGCTCCGATTTTTTAAAAGTTTTGAGAAAGAGTTTGAACTCATGAACAAAAAGATGGAAGACTAAT
>JANCMA020132425.1:0-14384 GCA_024336925.2 Zoanthus solanderi
TATTATTAGAGCTAGGGGGGGTAGTAAGTTGGGGAGTGGGATGGGTAATGACAGTTTAAATTATTCTATAATCTGAATTTTTTATTTAGTATGTCTATGTGTTTATAGGTAATACATGACCCCACAAGCTTATAGCTTTTATTCTTATCGTTTTAAAATAAAGATTATGATTATGATTATGATAATATTTGCTATAAACCACACTGAAGAATTTTCAAAGCTTTTAGATATTATTTTTCATTTATGAGCCAAAAATTTCTTAAAAGGAGTACTTACTGCTAATACCATCAATTTTGATAGATTTCAGTTTCAGGGAAACTGGTTGTGGAAGTCTTCCATTTAGTTCTCTGACAACTTTCTCAAGATAATTCACGTAGCGACTCTGGAATTGAGAGAGTTATAAATTAAAGACTGAAAGCTAATCAGAAAATTGACAGCATGCTGCATGGGTTTACTGTATGTCTGGTAGCGGTGTGATTAGTGTTGATTTTGTAGAAAAGTGACTGCAGGAGACCCACAAAGCGGAGCAGCCAAAGTTGTTTTATCTTGAACTCCAAAACGCATTTGGTAGGGTCCTTAGAGAAGTAATCTGGTACTGTATGCTAAATCATTAGGAAGTTATTCAAGAATGAAGAATGTCAAAATGGTAGATAAGTTAAGGGGTAGTTCTCCGAGTCATTTGCAATTTAGTTGGGTATCAGTCAAGTCTCAATGTTAAGTTTTGATTAAACAGGGTTAGAGATTGACCTTTATTCCTTTGATCTGAGCAAATGATCCTCCAAATGATCCTCAATTTTTACCTGAGCAACCAATCCTCAACTTTTACCTGAACAACCATTCCTGAATTTTGACCTGGGTAACCAACCCTGACTTTTGACCTGAGCAACCAATCCTCAATTTTAAGCAGAGCAACCAATCCTGAATTTTCACCTGGGCAACCAATCCTGACTTTTGACCTGAGCAACCAATCCTCACAATTTTGACCTGACCAACCAATACTCACAATTTTGACCTGAGCAACCAATTCTCACAATTTTGACCTGAGCAACCAATTCTCACAATTTTGACCTGACCAACCAATCCTCACAATTTTGACCTGACCAACCAATTCTCATAATTTTGACCTGCGCAACCAATCCTCATTTTGACGTGAACAACCAATCCTCCATTTTGACCTGAGCAACCAATCCAGCAAAAAATCCTCAAATTTTGACCGAGGAACCAATTCTTTTTGACCTGAGCAACCAAACCTTTTTGAACTGAGAAACCATTATCATTATTCATTATTGACATTAACATTATTCACTTAGCAACATTATAATCAACCATAATCATCATAAAAATTATGACAAAACCATCATTATTCACTCAGAAAACTAAACTTCTACCTGGCTTGGTGTTTGCACTCCTTGATAAGTTTTCCCCTCGGTATAGTCTGTTCTTCTTATTCCAAAATATTCCAAACTTTCCTGCAGACAGAAACAAAATACTCAATATTAATAATTATTATAATATTATCAATATACCATTATTTGATAAATCCGAGACAAATATGAAAATACTATATATTGAAGTTATTGGGTGAAACAGAAGCTAGAGCGTGATTTACAATTTAAGACTTTGATGCTTTTCCATGTTGCTATCAAATTTATGCAACAGCTAACAGGTTTCATGAGCCTCGGTTTCATGGGGAGGCAGTGTGTTTCATGAGCCTCGGTTTCATGGGGAGGCAGTGTGGGCTCAGCAGTCAAGGTGCCGGACTTGTTTGCAGATGTCCCAGGTTCAAACCACACACTATCTGGAATTGTCTTGCATGATCTCTAACAACTGACCACGATTGTTAAGGGCCAACTGGCTTCCTCCTACAAGTTGAAGTTTTTAATTGTTCCATGTGTGTGCCAAACTTGGAGAAGTTAGCTTCACATTTACTCAAAAAATCTGGGCATAAAGATTGATGTAATTTGTTTTTATTTTATTATTTATTTGGTTGTAATTTGGCAATTCTAAAAGCCCTAATTTTCGAACTTTTGAGTAGCTAACATACTCCTGAACCCCCTACTAAGAATGTATCTTCAACGCTTGTAAGCTTTTATTATCATCTGCCTCCATCTCTCAGCTTTATGACATACCCTCCTCCTTCAAAGCCTAATGAGTCCTCTGGCATAATAATTGTACTTTATATTTAGTGGAACATCAGTGGCTTAGCCAGCTTTTTTAAGAGGGGGTGGGGGTTCGAAATCACCAAAAGCTGTTTGGTCAGTGATAAGTATCGCAGTGATGTTGCTCTAAAAATTGACAAAGTGAAGAATCCAGGAGTGAGAAGGGGGTTCCAGAACCCCTGAAACCCCCCTGGCTGACCCCTGAACATAATCCACATATACACTATATACCACAAAACTGCGATAAAAAACGAATAAAACAAATAATTAACTACTGCTACGTATTGTCTTCTTTTCAAACCAACAATACTCAGAAAAAATTCTGAGCCCATGATGGGATTTGATCACATGACCTTCCAAACACCTGGCGGATGCTCTATCCACTGACCTACAAGGACTCTTAGAAGAGCAAGGTCATTAGTTACGTTCTTATAGACTTGTGAACGAATCCTCTGTGTCAAACAAGCCCTCTTACGTCATGATTTAAATATCTTTGCCCTTGCCTCCGTTTTATGTCATTATTTACAGATCTTTTATTAAAAAACGAATACAAACTATACTTACTGCAGCTTTTTCCATCTCTCCATTATAAATTAACCATGCACAGACACCTGTTCCAGTGCGACCTGGGTTAAAAAAGATTATCTGCTTTGATAAAACTGTATAAATTGTGCCAAAAAGATTCTATGCTCAAGGGTTTCTGACAGGGTGTGCAGATGCAAGACTGCACAATTTGATCACACAACAGGGCATTACATTTCAGTAGGACAATCACCTGAAGTGCATTGCATTAAAAGGCAATCACCAAGAGTGCACTGCATTAAAGGGCTATCACCTGGAGTGCATTGCATTAAAAGGCAATCACCAAGAGTGCACTGCATTAAAGGGCAATCACCTGAAGTGCATTGCATTAAAGGGCTATCACCTGGAGTGCATTGCATTAAAGGGCTATCATCTAGAGTGCTTAAATTGCTTAGCTCATAATACTTATCTAGGAAGAACTATATATTCATGTTAAAATATGTATAACCACAACCGCACAATTAATGCTTAAAATGGCAAAATTTTCCTCACAAACTTTCACACTTTTAATTTTTTTAATGCCCTGTCAGAAGACCAGTCAACATAAGTTATTATTAATAATAATAATTGTAGAATATAAAAACTGCACTAACCTTTACCACCTTTGCAATGCACTGCTATCACATTTCTAGGATCTTTCAATAACCACTCTTTAACATTGTGACAAAAATACAGCAACTGGCTGCAAAAAGATAAAAGATTTGTTAAGCTATTTTAAATTTGTTTTGTGCTTTGTTTTGCAATCTTCTATAACAGACTCCACACACCCCCCCCCATCCCCCCCAAATAAACAAAAAAAAATAGGGCAATAGAGAAGTTTTATAACCTTGTCCACAGTTCAGACACTAATAACAGAAGCTGTCATTATCCTCATTATTATCACGCTTGTTAACATTATTACCACCACTAAAATAGAGATTATCATAACACAACAAATATCATTATCAACATCATCACCATCACCATAACCATCACAATCATCAACACAAACACCATCATTATCATCACCATCATTACTGCAATCATCTACCATCACCACCACAATCATTATCACCATCAACACCACAATCATCATCACCATCACCATCATTATCACCACCACCGCCACCATCAACATATTCATCATAACTATTACTACCACCATCATTACTATTATAGTTACCATAATCATCATCGCAGCACTACTCAGGCCAATTAGGGCTGACCATTCACCATCATCTTCGTCAAAACACAAATGGCTGCTTTCTAGCTCACTATGTTTACCTTAATCTTGGCACATTGTGATCATCAATTAATATTCTCTCCACTCTGTTGTGAAATCTTGCTGGATCATAACTTCTCTCACTGCACAGGTTGTATACTTTGTAATGGCCACCATGTTTTAGGTCTAGAAATCGTACAACTTCCTAGATACAGGAAACCCCAAAAAACAAAAATACGTTAAATGATGACGGTGCATGTTGCACTGAAACGTAGTTTAATAATTTTCACATTTATAGTAAAATGTACATTAAATGAACAAAGAAAAATAATCAGGAAACAAAACAGTTTGTAATTGAAAACCGGTTCTTAGTTGTTCAAGTTTCGGTCGTTTGTCAAAAATTTAGCAAAAGGTTCAATATTATATTTTCACATCCATATGAAATATAAAAAATTAAATGCAATTAATAGTCATATTGACCTAGATATCACTCACAATGAAATTGTTTCGAGTGTTGTTGTTAATTAACAAGGTATCTCTTGACATGGTGAGGGAGAAAACTGAGCCAACTGCAATCACATAGCGAATTCAATAGGTGAGCCCATAATTATTACAAAGATTGTGCAATTTGTTTCCATTTTCTGGCCACAAAAAAACCAAACCCATTTTGCCCATTCATTCCTTGTTAAGAACCAAGTGACAAGACACAGGTGTTGGTTCTGTTCTTTTGTCCAGTCCCCTTATGCAAGGAATAATTTTGTGACCCTGCTGGCACCAGCTAGTGCACCTGTTATAAGCTCAAAATAACCCACTATTGTGTACCGTGCACTGGTATCATTTTATGGGCCACTCACAAAACTGATCAGCTATCCACCATTGGCATTTTGGCAGCAATCGAACTGTTGTGAGCAGTACCAGCTTTTCTGCCTGTGACTCTGCTCAGCGTCACAAAAGTGTAACTGTTGGTGTGCATATCCCAAATCAGTACCAATTAATTTATAGCTTTATTGATAATCATTCAAAGCTTATCATCTGAACTTTTGCGATGAAGCCAAGGCAGAATGTCATTTTTTAACTACAGGGCATTTTCGCTATTTATACAGTACCATTTAAATCTTAACATTGGATGCCACCATTATGAAAGTGTAGGCCACATTCATCTGGCCATTGGGGTGGTAAAGACGAATTTTCCAATGAATATTGTCAGTTTCAAAGATCAACAAATCTTTGCATTGCATGTGACACGTTTTGGCGACAACGGCCACTTTGGCTTCTCCTTTCAATAGAGGCTCACCAGAAAGAGAGTACCGTTCTGGACCTTTTATATACAGCTCAGTATCTCCCTACTAGTTGCATATGGAGATGTCCACCCTCATCCCCGCCCACAAAACAACACGTCTAATATGCTGAACACAAGCTACTGTCAAATGACTGTTGGTCTAAACGATAAGACCTCAAATAACACCTCCCGTCTACCTATAAAATGCAAGCCATGACTGGTTAACTGGAACTGTAGAAGTATATGCCTCACATCGATGAACTAAGCCTCATTTTTTTTAATTTTTGCCCTTTATTTATCGGAATTTCAGAGACATAGTTAGACAATTCCATGTCGGACTCAGAAACTGAATTATCGGGTTAAATTTTGTGTATCGTCATGATTGGAGAAAATGCAGGGGAGGTGGAGTTGCAGTGTACGTTTTGGAAAATTTAAAACACACTGTAAGAAGAGATTTAGAGGAAAATTTGAAGTCATATGGATAGAAATGCAACTGAATAAAGTCAAGTATTTCATTGGATGTGTATACATTGCACAAGACGAATCCCTGTAGGTTTTTGATTATTTAAAAGATGTCATAGGGCATGTGTCTAAAAATAATTTATTAGTCATTGTTATCGGTTAACTCAACTGTGACACTAAATAACAACTCAAGGCAGATAGAGAGGCTGCTGGAATTTACCATGGTCATACAAAAATGGGGCAAATGATAGTTGTTTTTGTTGTTACAAATGATAAAAGAACCAATGCATTGACTTCAACAACAAGCACTCTTATCGACATGTTAATCACCTCAACACTCAGGTTGCTTATGAAGGTAGATGTCAATCAATAATGTTTTTAGCAACCATTATCCATTTACGGCGTCATTCATGGTTAAGCAACTTGTTCGAACAAACATTATATCATAACAACGCACTACTGGAAAGAAAAAATGTAAACTAGAAGTTACCAACGGTAAATAAATTGCTGTCGAGCTTTGTTGAAGGGAGAATTTTTTTCTTTTGTTGTAACTTTTTACAGTTTTTACTTATTTTAGACTTTCATATATAGTATAAGTTTGCAGGGTAATTTGTAAAAAGACAAGTGAATTTTTTTTTTTTTAAATTGACATCTATAAGGGTCTTACCATTTATGTTTTGGTCATAAAATAAGCCAACCACGAAGGGATAAGGAGACAATAACGCGTGATCAAACACGTGTTAACCGATGCCGCAATGCGGGGGAGCCGACCGTAAACATCAGGGCTGCAGATGCGGAAAACGGACAGAACTCAATCTCGATATAGCTGCCCTTTATAGAGACGATTGGGGAAGACATACATAAAGTACGGGAATAGAATGCTGTCTCGCTACCGCTCGACAGCAATTATTCACCAAAATGGAGGTGAACAGTGGTGGATATTTATCGCGCAGCGAAGCGTCATGCATTTTTGTGCTCGAAATATTTCGCAAACAAAGCATTGCATTTTGACGGTTTGGGCTTTTCTAGCATTCAAACTCAGTTATTTATGGTAGATTTAAGGGGTAATACCGGCCACCAACGTGGCCTCAATGCCCATTTTGAGGGGTCATAAACGTTTTTAAGATTTTTTAAATATTTCTGGATTGGACAGACCTCGCAAATTTTAAAATTTTTCAATGGTTTCGAGTCGTGTGAGGAACTATCTCGCTCATTGATTGGCTCCATTTTTGTTCCGGTTCGCTGCCGGAAATTTCAAAACTATTTTAAAATATCTACCTTGGGTATAATAGCAGCAAAGGCTTCTTCTTATCACGTGCCCAAAAAGTATGCTCATATCTATCCGGAGCATATGGCGAAAGCCAAATTCAGTTCGACTACATTTTTATAATGTACAGATAAGGTAGTAAAATCTGTTGGGTCTCGATTTTCTGAACGAATGTGCTCAAATATCTTGAGAGTTAGGTCTGTGAAAATGATTGCCATATGATGTATAGAAATGGGAGATTTTGGCCGTTTGCTGTGGGTAACTCTGTGCAGCAGGCGAACGAAGTTGCTTACATTTTTATTTTTTATGTAGTAAAACAGGCCGCATGAAGAATGCACGACAAAAATTGTCCAAAAAAAACAAAAAAACATCTAAATGAAATGAAATACCAGTTTACACAAGGCAAGCAAACTATATATTTTTTAATCGTCTTTATTGTGTATATTGGTGACTATCTGTCAAAAAAGAAAACAATTTTGGTGGTGGTGGTGGTGGTCATCATTATCATTTACCGTCCCTAGTTTCCCACTCCTGGAGTCGGACGTGATGTGAGTTGCCCCCACTGTTTTTTTATCCTCTGCCATATTTTGTGTGATGTTTATCTTCCTCATGAATGTCTTCTTCCATTACCTTACTCCAGGTCTTCTTTGGCCTACCTACTGGCCTTCTACCTTCCACCTCCAGCCCCATTGTATACAACAAAGATGCAGTCGATCTTGGCCCATTTGAGATCCTTAGCTATAAGTGTTAACTGAGAGAATTGTTAGGTTTTGTTCTTGCTGCAGTGGCTAATTTTCTCTTCTTTAACTTGATAATCAACTTTAGTGGCACCGTTTTCTGGGTGAATCACGGTTTTCAGTGAGGTACAATAAGCATAGCTAGTTGTCTCTTTCATGGTTATGCGAAAAAATGGTAGTAGTGCCGTCGTGGGCAGAGGGGGGGGGGTCATCAAAGTTTTGCTCATCACTTTGAGGGGGCCTTTAAGTTTGTTCCTGTCTTTTAGGGGGGTCATGCAAAAATTGGAAGGGGTGCTGTTTAAAACACCGACCCCCCAAAAAACCATAAATAATAAACACTCCCTTTAATAGGAATAATCAATTCACGACGGCAGAGCCGCTTGTGATGGGAAAACAACAGAAAACAAATTACGTAACGTGTTTCACATTTGTCAAACAAGCCACTCATTATACGCGACACTTGAACAGCCTTAAATGCCGTACAAACAGCAAATATTGGGTGCAGCCAGTAACATAATTTTTAAGCACGCATGATAGCCGATATGACAACCCAACAATTGTGGATGTAAACAGCGAGCACGGCTGCGCTGGAATTTTATGTTTTAAAGCAAGATCTCACAAACATTATTTGAATTATAAAAATATATTTCTTTATTCTTTTTGAAATTTTGTTCCATTCTTGAAGTTAAATAAATAGTGATTTTGATAAAATTTTAGTAGACGTTAATCTATTTCTACGTGTCTCTCAATCTCATTTCCATACAGGCTATAAAAAGTCCACAGAAAGTAATTTGCAGTTGTAGATGTTCTTAAATAGATGCGATTTTGGGATACTCTTGGCTCCTTTTTGATGTAGCAGCAAATGACATGATACAGCAATACTAATCAATTTTAAAAAGGGCAGAAAAATCTAAGCGCGGCAGGAACCCTGGGTAGACTTTTGCGTGACCAGAATCCCTTGCGCACCACGTCGCTGACGCCACCAGGTCGAGCACAATGGTCATTCTCACACGCTCTGCTCTAGTAGAGAATGGTTGGTATTTTACGGCTCAATTTCTTTGAATTTATGGTCAATAAATACCAAGGATTAAACGTACCGTGTAAGATAATCAAGAAATAAAACAAAAACTGACAATACTGCGACCGCGATCATATACAGTATCGGTAGGCTAGTTCTTATGGCTGACTAATTGCCGTTTAAAAGCGTGAAAATCGTTTACTGTCGTTGCTATTAGCAACGGTACTTAGGCAGTTACAATAATTGTTGTGGCATCTTAGTAAGGCATTGATAAACCCACTAACATTGTCTTGCTCTCCACTACTGTTATTCATAGCCCAGTTGCTAAGACTGATGCCTCCCGCCTCACTAGCGAAGAGATAAAGGGTTTCGGCTGGAGCCTACATACTTTCATGTTTCAGTTCACTTAATAAAATACCCCACAATTCTCGGTAATTTCTTCCTGCGTAGTTAAATGGGTATTCTGTAATTACTCAGTATTTTATATTGAGTGCATAGCTGCCAAGTCGTTGCTAGCTCCCAAACTTCAGACACTTCTGTGACGTTACAGTAACATTAACATTGTGCGCCGTAGTGACTGCAACTGATAATTACTTTCAAATAGTAAAATCCTAAACCTCAGTGGATGAGAATCCCCGATCAAGTCTCAAGTGTTTTACTCGCTGCAGTTTGCTGCCATGTAAGTCAAATCGTGACCACACAATAATCTGCAATGCGGCTACACCAATTGGAACATACACTAACACATAGAAACAGCCCCATCTTAGATTTTGGTCGGCGCTTGTGTGAAAATTCACGTCTTTATTTCCCGATACTGTATCAGAATAAAAAAGTGAATGTCCCGTTTGTTCAGCTAACAACCATGTTCCTATTAGAGGAGCAAGAGTCTGTCCAGGTTTCGATAACAGGGCGGACGTTCCAAACACTAAAGCTGAGATTGTTTGTTTCCGCTTGTGAAGTACGAAGTCTTCGTCTACCAAATCACTGATAATTAGGTTTAGCAGTTTACACGTTCCTTCGGTGAAGATACGGTTACTGAAAAACAGAAACAATACGAAATATTTTAATCCGAAACCATCTGAAAAAGAGATGCTAAATTTATCCAACAAAGGAGGGTGGGATGGAGGTAGACACAAGTTAAATCCAACAAAAGGGATGAGATGGTGGTGGATATAAGTTATCCAACAAAGGGGGTGAGATGGGGGTGGATGTACATAACTTTTGCATTGCAATTAATAATTGGAAAAACTTTAAAACTAAATTAGAACTTTTAACTAAAATGGAGGAACGGTCCTAGGTATTTAGAAAACGGGCTAGAGGTCCCAGGAAAATTCAAATACTTTCAAATGAAAAGGTACTGATTACTATTTCGAAGAATGAACTTGAACAAAGGCCAACAAACTAAAATATCTGAGACTTACAGTGAATCCATTAAAGACCTAGAACATCTTTTCTTTGAATACTGTAGTGCTAAATACATTTTATATTCAAAGAGTCCAGAGTCAAAGAATTACTAATCTGTTATTAGATATAGTAACGGGGCTTAAAAAGGGAGGATGGCTTATTTTTTCTGCTCCCAAAAAAGGGGAGCTAATTGAAGAAAGGGGGGCTTGAAAAAAATGGGGGCTTAATACAGAAAAAAAACAGTAGGTCATCATTTGTCGAAGTCTAATGATATATTTGAGACAAGATTTTGAAAACTCAAGGTTGAAATACAAAAAAAGAATTCAAAGCCATATATGTTCAATTAATGTTAGCCTTTTTTAGGTCTAACGACTCTGTTGAGTTGCTCTACAAAGAGCTAATAATTGAAATGTTATTAGCTCTAATAATTTATTACTAATGGTGATGATTAACAGATTTCCACTCTGAGGTGGAATTAAAAAATAAAATCTGTTGGTTTTAGTATGAAAAACTTACCTTGCAATGAAAAGACATACCAACAAGGGAAAATTTGGTCCAAAAGTTAGCATAACAACACTGAGTGTTAACTTGACGTAGAATAACCAGTTAACAACCCTATATACACCATAACTTCGGCACAAGGTCAAAAAATACAAATTATTTATGTGTGGTGCAACAAAGGAGAGTCCAAGCAAGATGGCTCCCATACTAGGTGAGATAATATCACCGAGAAGTTTGTCCAGGAACAAAGGAAAAAAATTGCTGTTGAAGTGACAATGGAAAACCTAAAAACAAAAAAATTAGGAATATTGGGTGAGTCATTCAAAAACTAAAAAACAGCAAAAGGAAACAAGATTCAAAAACACACTTAAGAATACAGTCTGTTGCAAAGTACTGACAGATGTTACATCCAAATGTTTTTACTGGTGGTTAAATGTTACTATTAACATCATGTATAAAGATAAAAGAAATTTAATATGCATTTCTACATTGTAACTGAGTTTTCATGAAGCAGATTTTCACCTTTTAAATATATACTACTAAGACTGCTTTAAAAGAGAAAAAAGCAGAAACATATTATATATCAAATACTGTTTTAATTTGTAGCAGTAATGAACTGATAGATTTCGCCCAATAATTGCAAAAAATGCCTGAAAAAATCACTCAGATTGCAGAATTCTTTTTCAAAAAAAAAAATTCTTCCCTTCTAAATTTAGAATTGTTGTTGTATTCATCAAATTTGTTTACAGTGACATTAACCCAGACAAAGGCTGTACCTAACCACATCTGGAGTGTAAGTTGCTTTTTACAACTTAGAAAAAGTTAAGGTATAAAGTAAAAAAATTCTAATAATAACATGATAAAAACTTTTTAACCATCAAACAAGATGGATAAAATGTAAATAAATAATGAATTTGAGATTTTCTTTTTTCTTGTGTTTTTTTATTATGTAAATTCATTTACTTACTTTCATTTATGTTAAATATTTGGAGGAGTACTAAAATTTCTGGGGATTTTAGTTACATGTTTTCTCTTTGGAGATCAATTTTAAGAAATTTTCATAATGAAACACATGTATGTATTTACTCTAAAGCAAAGAAATAAACTTTAAATATATAGTCACTATTGTTATAATAACTATAAAAATTCTTGTATCACAAGACTGGAGGAATAATTATGCGCACCTGAAGAAGGTTCATAGCTGCAAACCAAAGAAAGTTTTTGTGGTTCAATAACTGACGGATGTATTCCTTCAGTTCAAGATTCTGGGTTGTTATGGATGGTGCTGGTGATGTAGTAACCACATCAAACCTGCAGAACAAAACGGAAAAATTTGATGTTTTCCAAACAAGAGAAAATATATTACATCACTTACAGTACACTGCATAGACTGCATCATAAAATAATTCTAATTTACTGTTGAGGGACAACAAAGAAAAGATAGACTTTGAAAGACTTGGTACCAAGTCATGGGTAGTGATTTAAGATCTCCGAAGATTGACTGTGATCTTTAATCTTTAATTTCAGTCAAGAGACAAAAGTTCCCATCAGGCCTTGCAAGTGCTGTGCATGACTGGTGAAGGGTACTTAAAAACATTACAAAAAAACAATTTATTCAAAGTAATGTTTAAACAGTGTGAATTTAAACGTGCTTCCTGTTGTGCAGTGCCTAATGTGCTGAGGGAGGTTGTTCCAGTCCCTTATCGTTCTTGGAAAGTAGCTTTGGCTGTACAGATCTCCTTTTTAATTAGTTGTTTGCCATTTTTATGTAGCATGTGGAATCCATTGCTCGTGTTGACAGTCTTCTCACTGTTTTATTCAGGTGGTCAGGAATCTGCAGTAATGTTTTCCTGATGGTGTTCGGCATTCCAGGAAAGGCCAACCTAACTTGTTCAGCAAGTTGGTTACAGCACCTTTTTCCTTTACATAGTTGTTCTTTACTAACCGAGCAGCACGTCATTGGACAGCGGCATGTCGTTGGACAATATAAATTTCATGTGATCTGGCACAAAATCAAACTGAGTGAAACCCGTCTAACCCATGCAATTAAGCATGGAAAAATTATAGATGTTTCAAATGTAAAAGATGATAGTGATGACTGTGAGCTATATGGGCACTGCAAATAATTTCACCACTACCCATTTTTGCTTGGACTCTAAACCTTAGTGAGAAAATGAATGTTCTCCTGGAATTCAGTCCAATACTACCAGTCTCCATAAAATACTTTCATGGAGTGGAGTTTTCCCCAGAATGTTAAATATTGTCTTTGAGGAATAATACACACAAAATTTAATGTTAGTTAATTATAGTGCTCTATTAAAAGCCACCACCCCTATTCCATTGTATGACATTTGCAGACTGCAGACTGTAAATAACCCTAAACCTAACGTAACCCTAACCCAACAATGACGTCTCCTTTATTAGTATGTTTTCAATCAATCAGCATCACACAAATAACAATATGCAGTCTGCAATCTGCAAATGTCATACATACAGTATTGTCATATATTTATTGTAACACAAGAACTGATCTGGATTACCTTTTAATTTCATCAATTGGAGTATCATCTTTTATCTTCCTCTGTGCAAAATGTTTCTTTAAAGCTGTTGAGCTGACTGTGAACCCAACAAGGGAGAATATGGCCAGGATGCAACAAAATATTTGAAAAGACTTAATGTTCTGACGATCCCAAAATGAATATGATAAAAACACAGATAGGGACCCCAAAACACTGAAGGCAGAACAGTATGCGTTTAAACGAGTTCTTTCTCCTGCAGATAATGCCAGATCAGCTAATAATGCTGTGTGGTTTAGATCAACCAGGGTTAAAAAGCCATCATACAAACACAAACAAATAACAAATTGAATTGCTGGAGATGCCCACTGAAACCAGAAGCCAAGGAACATCAAGGCAAACAGAGGACCATATTTGGTAAGTGCCCTGAAAATATGAAAAATGAAGTAAGCAATGAGATGAATTGAAATGAAATTAGTAGATTGGAAAAAAAGTGCTGTATTTCTGTAAGTGTTTCAAAAATTAGTTACCTGAATCGTTTTTGCACAACCTTGTGTGGACTCAGTCCTGATCTGTAAAATGAATTAAAAGGATCTTTTATGTTTTTCAGTAATTATATTCAAGACAATTGTAATGTAGGTATTTCTTAGAGTTTGCAAAAACAAGTCTCCAACACCTAGCTCTTTTAAAGTAAGAAGCACACTGTCAGCAGATAGTTAATGAACAGGAAGTAAACAAGACGTACAATAAGCTGCAGCTGCAGTAAATTAAAAGGATAAGACACAATAAATAAGATAATTAATATAACGGTATTAAGGTTTCTTAAGAAATGCTCGCAGAATTTTTGATCTATAAGTTTGACATTGTGGAAAAAAAAAACACAAGATGTTACATCCAAATTACTGGTAGAAATTGAATGTTACTATTAACACAGATAAAAGAAATTTATGCATTTTTACATTTAATTGAGTTTTCTTAAAACAGATTTTCATCTTTTGAATATATATACTAAGGGCACTTTAAAAGAGAAAAAAGCAAAAACATTTTATATGTATTAAATACTGCAGTTTTAATTTGTGGCAGTAATGAACATAATTTTCATCCAATAATTGAAGGGTCTAGTGCAAAAACAATGTAAGTGACTTTTGATAAAGTTCTCAACTCTCCTTAGATTATCCCTATTATCTCTTCATAACTTTTGGGAGAATTAAGCATTTCATACAAAGTCACTTACGTTGTTTTTGCACTAGGCCCTTCA
>JANCMA020132528.1:0-14384 GCA_024336925.2 Zoanthus solanderi
AGTCAGACAATATATTTGCCAATTTCAATACATTGCAGTTTACTTTGATTAAAAATATATACATATCTTTTTTTTTTATTATGAAAATTCTGACTGATTTCCGTAAAACGGTGGAAACCGGTCTGGATTCGTGCCTGTAGTTAATGTATACTGTCGCACTCAGGTTAGTAGTGATAGACAGTGTTAAACTAACACCCCTATCTGTTCCTTTTACTGGCCCACTCTACATGCACCATTCTTCCCCTCATATTAGATTTTAATATCAACCAACTAGCGAACCATTAAAGATCCCGCATTTTGATTGGCTACACTACTAAAGGTCTAATAATAATAATAATAATGATGATGATGATGATGATGATAATAATAATAATAATAATAATAAATAAACAACAATATTCAAGAGTCACAGCATTGATGCACTAAACGAGAACACTAAATTATTGTTCAAAGAGCAAATGATCGTCAATGTAGTGTGGATAGTTTAAGTTTTGGCGAGTAGCTATGATTATCATTTTTTCAAACGATAAGTCATTCATACCGAGCGCGAATTGCGTGCCAACACTGGCTATAATCAGTTCATACAAACTTGTTCAAATTCATTCACCATCATCTATTCGTTCCTAAATGACCCTACCCAAGCAAGCTCCTCGAATCTCTGATTTATATTTCCAGTAATAATATCAGTAAGGGAAAGACTGAAAAGGAATGGATTAAGGTTATGTGGAACGTCAAGTTTTGTGATCACATGCATGATTGAGACTAGAAGATCGTAAAAAACACGTTATAGTTCATTAAGTAATTTCTGTTCTAAAATTGTGAGAGATAAATATATCGTATCTTATGGTTTTCAATTTGAAAACATTCTGCCGACTGAATCTTTTATGATCAATCTGTTTCCATAACCGCTACTTCAAGAAATGTACATGGCTTCAATTTATGACTGACTTAAAGTCATAGCAACCCGACACCTGTCCTTGGCACTTTATTTCCCGACATCAAAATACAATAGTCATAAAAACTTTCACGACATAAATTTGTTCCTACTCTTTTAGCCTACATATCAGTTGGGAGAACAATATCACTGAAAAAAAAGCTGCCTAAATTAATCGTTCAAATTCAAAAATCGCTGAGTCAAGGAAACGTTGCAGTCAAGCAAATTATAAAAGGGAGCGCAATTCTGCTAATAGTATACACAAAGCTAACTTATCTTTAAATAGTATTTTTTTTATCAGCTTGAAAGACAATACCTAAAATTAAAAACACACTAAATTCTTGCTGCAGTTATAAAAACTTATATCGTTGGAAGATAAACGTTCTTTATGATCATTAAAAAACAAAAATGTTGACAGCATAAAAGTTTTGCCGCTCACAAGGAAACCAAGTACCTTAGTTTAAATGATATTGCGTTTCCGCGCACTTAGCATTTACATGAAAAGACACTGCTTTGATTTGTCTGTGACTTGAGTTTCCGGATGATTTATGGACTGGCAAATTTATCACACAAATCCATTATGAACATCAAGGACTTAAAGATTTTTCAATTAGTTTACTTAGGTTCGACATTTCATCAAATTACTCTTAACAAAGAACGGCGCCGACTAAAGTATCCGAGCGGCGGCTTTTACTCTTCCAAATTAATAAATGGCTGCAGGAATGAATAAAACTGAACTGCTACTAGTAAGCAGGAATAATTCTAATTCTGACAATCAAAGGTTTACTTGAATTGTATATTAATGTTAGTTGTTTGTTGTCTTAGTCACGTTTTCAATACCAAATATTCACGAGCTGGAGGCACAACTCAGGTAGGTTTATAAATGATTGTATTGTTAAACTAAATAGATTGTGGGAAAATTCAAGTGACAAATACAATTGCTTGTCTAATAAACGATTACTACTTTAAGTGTTCGAAAAAAAGGTTTTATAGAAATGTTATGTTAAAAAAATAACTTCAATAAAAATTGATTAAGTCTGTTCTTGATGCCTGATGCATGGAGATTATATCCTTGATTTATGTTTTTACCTGATACATTTAGTTTGTTCGCTAAACACCTCTCAAACATCTTCAAATCGATATTTCTATTTTTTGAGATATATATCGAAAATTTAGTTCTAATGAAAAGGCCAGAGTGGAAAAGAAATAATGTTATGGAGAAAGGTTACACTAACCATAAACAGTACCACGCAGAAAATTGGCTTTATGTTTAGGAATTCCATGAAAATGTTCTCAGAATAGATTGCTACAAAATAGAAAACTTGTATTTAATTTAGTCGTGGGTTTTGATTGTGAAGATAATTAAATTATTTTGCTTGGGTTGCTTTCTTTGGGGGAAAAATCCGAATCCGGATTTCAAATATGAAGAGACTTTTCGCTTCTTTCCTAAAATCTTAAAATGGATTAAAAATTCATCGAGTCTGCGCCAAGACAGGGTTTGAGGGATTAAATCAGAATCTAAAAATTGTCGTTTTTGGGCGAGGAAATCCAAAAGTAGCATATTGTACAAGCAGGTTTCCCACTGAAAGCTTCGTTTGAGTGAACTTCTGGCAAGCGTACTGCGACGAGAAGGAGGGAACACAGAGAAACGTGGTAAGATAGGTCAGATTTTGTCAGTATTTGTTCATTTGCTTACGTTTAGGTCCTAAATACTTAACACCTTAATGCCGCTCTCTTTTAAGCGAAGTTCGTGGACACTTAGAGTAAATATATGTTATTTTTTTGTTAAATGCATTTGTAAAAGAGGTAAATATGATAAAATAAACTAAAAAATGTTTAAAACTAACTAGTGTTTTGAAGGTAATAATTTCGGCTCACCGTGTAGTCCTTTATCCAAACAAAATGTGTGTTTCGTTTTCGCGAATATATATATGAACTGAATTTCACTTATTTCAATTATTTGTCTAGGCAAAAGTTTTGATGCAAAAAATGCTAATTTAGTTGTGAAGAAAAATTTGTTTGTTTCTTGCCTTTTAAAAATAAAATTTTGCTAACCACAGTCATTGTAGTTTGGCTTGAACACCAAATTATGGGTGAAAGGTTATCAAGGGTGGTTTTACTCAATGAGCAATTGAGAAACGAAATTGTCACTCAGTTATACATCAGCCGTCAATATCCCTTCATATAAACAGGCTTCCTGCTGTTTTGAAAGTCGGAGAGTAGTGTAGTGGATAATCCGCTTTCGGATTTTTCGTTTCTTTCGTCGGACAAAAATCTTGAAGAATTTGCTAATAATCTAATCTTGGGTTTTCTCAAAAAAGCACCCTAAATTATACAACTTAACTTGTAAACAATGGCAGCCAATGCGTAAATCTGTTGAAATTCTCCGATAGACTCCAAACTACTTGGAATACTAAGTGTTTTGTTGGATATTATGGACGAATCGGTTGTGCTTCTGATGTTTCTAAAAACCTTGCCAAGCTTACGTTTGTTCAATACTTTTAGTAACACGAATGTCCATAGCCATAAGTTTGCTTATCGCTTCGCTTCAAGTTTCGCTCGTAAGATTCAATTGCAACAGGCTCACTGTTTTTAAGACTACTGTGAGCTGGAAGGTCAAGCAAAAACTCTTCAACACCTTTTAGCTTGACTCAGTTATATATTATGTTTTGACTGAATTACCTCTAAAAAAAGGCCTTTAAAAATTTGACAACGTAAATTAATAGAAATGTTCCGCTGTTATTTTGGAAATTCGCTTTCAATCGGTCTGTCAAATATCGATTTATTTACATCCGAGTGAGAGAACATTTGCATATTCTGATCACCAACAATAGTTGTTTCCACACTGACCAAACAAAAATATATAAAACAAGAGGCTACATAGAAGCCTTTCTAGTGCCGGTTGTTCTTGCAAATTAAAAAAAAGAATTTCTTCAGGCAGGCAGCTCCCGCTGTTCAGTATGAGTGTTGAGAGGACATTTTTTCTTAATTCGTACAAGATTTAAGCCGAGTCGGGGTAAACTGAAGAGACATCGGGACGTTAACGTATCGCTCAGTATTTGAGACTTTTACAAAGATAATCAGCGGCAGCTAGTTTAAGGTGCCTTTTAAGACCATGAAACTATAAAGATTTGGAAAATTGATGTCAAATATGTATAACAATTGTTGATAATGTTTCCTAACTAAAAATATCAAAATACATTACGTCTTTGTAGTGAAGGTACTGTATGACTTACTGTACATTTTTTAAATTTGTTATTTAAACTTTGTTTACATTAATTTCTTGCACTTTTTATCTACTCAAATTATCTCCCACTTCATCTTAGGGCTGTTTTGTCTTACTTTAATATATTGTTCTATATACAAATGCATGGTAGTCATAAATTTCATGTCCTAAAGGCATTTTAAAAATGCCTTGAAATACTTTTACAAATTTGTGTCTTTTTGCATGTTTATTCGCTCACTCAATTTAAAATATTAACTCGCGCATGTGTTTTTCATACTCGACACAAAAATATATATAGAAACGGAGCCCATTGCTGGACTCGTTGCCTTCCGGTACGAGTAACAAGAGAATTGGACAGGCACACTGAACTTTTGAAAGGCTAATTTCCTCGTATGGTGGCGGATAAACAAAGTCAAACTACGCGAAAACGAAGTAAATAAAATACACCTTGGGGTTACTAAAATAAAAACAAACAAAGGAGAACTGAGCAGCGAGAAAGAGTGCCGTTAAATACCAAGAAAAGAGGTGCAGAAACTTTAAGTTATTAGAAAATTATAGTATTTTTCAAGTAACTTCAATTATTTGTTTTTCGTAGCAGTATCTTTCTGCGTTCGTTGTTATATTATATTATATATAAGTTTTACACTTCTTTTTAAAATTCTTGCTCAATTGTAGTAATTGCGTTCGACAAAGGAGAACGCATACTAATCTTGCCGTTGCTCGCGGGCTCAGACAAGATTTTAGTCTGGAGCATGTGACAGCAAAATGTACTGCACTCGATGGTGAATTTTGCTTGGTCTCCCAGCGAATTCAATGAAAGAGTTGTTTATTTCAACAGAAAATTTTATCGGACTCGGCGAATTTTGGTCAAGATTTTGCTTGTCGGTATTTGCTTGGACTTCCAGCGAAATCAATTGAACAGCTATTTATAACAACAGAAAATTTTACTGGACTCGACACAGGCAGCACAGGCAAAAAATTAGTGTGAACTTAAAAATACAGTATTTGTATGGAATCAATAGCGAAGTAAAATCGCAAATTTATATATCTAATAAAACTGTCGCGAATGCCTGTACGAGTCTTATGAACTGAAATAGCATTAAGATGTCAAACCTGGACAACCTAACAAATGATTAAAATAGTTTGTGGATCAACGAATTAATTAAAATTTTGAAAAGCAAAAAATTAGGACTGGCGCGTGTAATGTTTTATACAAACCAACTGCAAATTGCATTGAAATTCAGCGACCCTTGCAAACAATAAAGATTTTGATTGCAAGCGATTTTCATCGTTGTTCAGGAAGCAATTTCATTTCACTGTAGGTTTTTGAAAATTATTAAATCGAGAGGGTTCACAGCTTGGAATAAAACAAATGGGAACAAAGTGACAGAAGCTCCACTAACATAATTTTTTTCATAGGGCCGAGTAGAACAGTTAGAAACCAGATTTTATCTAGAGAAAAAAAATTCTTGTTTAGACATCGATCCCAGATCAAAGGAAAAGCCATGATTAAAACCAAATGTCTTGTTTGTTGTTTCGCTTAAACTACTTTTATAGTTTAATCTTTTGTTTTAAATCGCAAGAAATATAATGGATCGGACACGGAAGAGAAACGAAATTTAGGCAGTTAAAAGTGACCTGAAGTGACTCAATTTATTTTATAAATTATATTCCGACAAACAAAAATATATAAAACAGGCTATTCAAAGTATTTTTGCCCTTCAACGATCGTATGGAAATTAGATAGCTGTTTGAATTAGCAACCACAACTATTGTATATCACATTTTTTAACCATCAATCATTTATAATTGTATATATATATATAAGCTTGTAACGAACTTTATAAGTCACTCTTGAAAATGGCATAAGATATGCCGAAACATATCGAGTTTCAGAGTAAAAACTTTTTTCGTATATTTTAAAGTATAGGAAGAATTCAATCAAGAATTTTATTAAACGGCTGCGACCGCTTTTAATAGAAACTGCATAAATTTTTATCTAATGCAAAATCTCTTGGCGCTATCCTGTAGTGAATAGAAATAAATTGTTAGAGGAAAAAATACCAATTTTATCAATTACGACTGACTAAAATATGAAAGCTTTTACTTAAGAGATTGCTTAGCATGAGGTCTAGTTCTAGCTTTGAACTTTTCATGTGTCAATTTCATTTGATAAGGAAATATAACTTTCAACTTCTAATGTCAACACTGACTTGACTGCAGTTAATTCTCTGGCTTGCGCAAATGAAATAAAGTGAACAACACAACCGAACAACCAGCAACCAGCAACCAGCGGTTGTTCACATCACTGTCCTTATAAAGCCATTTACAACACATATTTTCTGAATGCATTCAATATAACGTAAGTGGACAAAGTCGATTTTAAAACGTAGTCGAATTTTACTGTTTCAAGCCAATTCAGTTCTCGACTAGAAGCATAAATACAACTACAAGTCTGAGTCTGACGATTGAAAGGTAAAACGGTAAAAAATATTACTTGACAACGATGTATTTCGTTACAGTTTGAATGTTCTTTTTATTTTATTTTAGTTTTTAGTTTTATTTTAGTACTAAGATATTTAAAAATTCTAAAGCTTTCAGCACAAGGCAGAATGTGGTAGGTGTGTTGCATTACCTTCCGTTAGAAATCATTCACCAACAGGCACGGCGCCACGTTTTCAAAAGTGGGGGGGGGGCTAAATCAGTGAGTGATTGAGGGCGCTTTAAGCCCCAAATGATGTTCGCCTTTAGAACGCTATCAAAAGCTCAAAACGGCTGTTTCAGAATGTACCTCAACTTTTCTTACTTGGATGAGTTTACACTGAAAAATAAGCAGAATTTTTATTCAAATTTCGAGCTACCTTAGTTAGCGGATTGATACACCTGTAGCTAATTTTAAGTTATTTCATATTATCAAATAAAGAAAATAACATTCCTGACCAATCATATGTCTAAATATTCTTTCTGGTAGCTGAATTTGTTCTTTCTGGATGGCTGACATAATATAAGGCAGTTTTCAAACGCAGAGTAAAAAATCCGATCCTAAACAATAGTGGTGTGATACTCATATTTTCTTTTCGATAGCATTATCTCAAATTTCATTTTTTTTTTTTTAACAAAATGCTTTCTTGAGCTTTTTTCAGCTGAAGTTCACGCAGTCCGTGTCCTAACGACTAATTTACTCAGACGTTTATCTCTGGATAATGTGATTCACTCTTCAACTCTACAATAGCTTCGGTGACTGGGATATTCCTTTTGGTATTTGAGGATCTGGAGCGTTTGGTTATTCAGCTCATCTTCATTTTATTTTAGTTTTGTTTTACTAGCAAGATTTTAAAGAAGCCAGTTTACAAGGCAGAATGTGGTAGGCGTGTTTTATTACCTTCCCTAGTAATCTGATACGCAATATAATTGTTTACCAGTCATGTCCAAATGTTCTTTCTGTTAGCTGAATCTGTTTTTGCTGGATTGCTGATATAACACAAACAGTTTTCAAAAAGAAAGTAAAACTGATGCAAAACAACACTAGTGTGATTCTGACATATCTTCTCCATATAAATTTCTCAATTAAAAATTTTTTTTTTGACAAAAAACATTGATTTACGGCTACTTATTTTAATATTTCGCGGATTTATTTTGCGGGAGAGAACTGACTTGGCCTTTCTTACTCCTATGTAAGGCACATATAAACCTTGATTTTAAATTCAGTTTTGAGATTTAGTTCTTATGTGAAAACAAACTATTTAAGAGATAAGTTTTAGCGAAACTCTTATGTTCTCTTTCTCGCTAGAAACGCATAAATGCGTTTTTCGTAGCAAACTGAACAAATATTATTTGAACGAACGTGATGAAATTTTAAAATTGTTTCTCTGGATGGGTTTTAGCAGAGCCCTTGTGCCATAAACAACAAAAATTTGTCATATAAATATATTTGCTTTTATCACAAAATAATTCGGAAAAAAGACACGCTAAAACATGTTTATTTTATTTGCTTACATACCTAAGCAATAGTATCTCCCCAGCTAATTTTTAAAAATAGAATTCCCACGTCAGTCAATGGATTTACCTGCAATATATAGAGGATATCACATGGCCGCGCTGGGATACGAAGTTTATCTTCGAGTGCTGAAAGTATCTTTCCCGAGTAAGCGAAGCCAATGAGATACTTTCAACACGAGAGAAGATAAAATTTGTATCTCTAAGCGGCCATGTAATGTTTTGTACTGATGAAATTTTCACATTTTGTTAATGAAATTTCAAACGAAAAGGCTGAGCGCCTGCGAGGAAAACTCTCTTGTAATTGGTTAATCATGTTATTAACCATGGCGACACCCATATCCAAACTTCAAAATAGTATCTTCATTGCGCGAGTTTTTAGTAAAACTAGTGGTGAAATACTTACATACATACATACATAGGCAGTACCATCTCCCCAACTAATTAATAATATATTTATCTAATATACTTACACACATAGGCAGTAGTATTTCCCCACTGGGAAAGCAGGAACGTGAAACACACAAAAATTTGCACCCTTAGTGCGAAGTCATGGTTAATCGTAAACGGTTTGAAAATGTTAACGTGGAGAAAGAGGAATGTCTTAATCCAAATGCAAAAATGACATCCACAACTTGGAAGACAGGCCAGTTAGAGCCATCAGCAAAGCGGGGAAGTAATTTGGTTACCCTTTTTGGTTTCACGAGATTGGTCACTTGGATGGGGTAGCTATAGTTTGCCGCCATTGGTGCAGGAGCAATAATTTCTTGCGGGAAAAAACAGTTTGGTAGGAAAAGCTTGTTTTTAAGGAACCTTCTGAGATTGAATCTGCAGTCTGCTTTTTTCTTTAAATGAACTAAGTTGTATCTGCTTGTAGGCTAGGTACCCTTGTGAGTATCACCATAAGATACGTTGAGTTACTCAGTAGACTAAACATCTAGTTGGCATGTTCGAGCTATTTTTAAACCCAAGCTGTTTTATCCGAACTTTTCAATTTCGCAACTGATCAAAAATTTAAATGTGTATTCAAGCTGAAAAGCTCCACAATCTCAGTTTATGTCTGTTACATTCCGGCTGAGATGTTAGCTTAAAAGTGAACAGATTGAAAAGTTTTCCCAACTGTGAGTTGTCGCCAAACTTCCTGCACCCGTTCTTGTCTCTCTTATTCCATCATTTCTTACTAATATCGCCAACTAAGTTATCACACTTGAAAAGTGCGTGCTCAAGTTTGCTTGATTTATACAAAGGACAATTTCTTTTCGTGATGCTTCGAGCAGGCTTTCTGTAATATTACTATCATCATCACGCTTTACCACATTTTATAGAACTACACGTTTCTAGCTACGCTATATGTTAGAATATATATACTCTATGCTAGACTATATAGCTAAACTATATGTTAAACTATATAGCTTGAATATAATTAACATTACAATTACAAAGTCAGTGTAATGCGCTGGATGACTGCAACTGATGTTTTCATTTTTTTAGTTTATGCTTTAACTTCATGCACGTGTACAACAGCTAATAATTCCGAGCAGCTTTTCGATCGAATTCTACACTATGACAGTGACTTATAGTTAGTGTTCGAGATACTGGTAGAAAATCTGCTGACGTCTACGATGACAAAAATCGCTGGGAGTTACATTATTGACAAAGCGCAGAAGCCTGCAGTGCTATTGACAATTGATTCTTGTTAATTTGGCTTTATCCTAGTCTCTTCTTCCAAATTTGCCCTTATCCCCATGTTCCAATGCTGCCTTCAGGCCACAGATGGACCGAACCGACTGTTAGAAACGCACTTCTAAATATTCGCAAAGCTTTTGATTTGGAAATGAAAACCCCCTGCATGATTACAGGTTAGCTGGCTCGATTAGCCCCAAGGTTTAATATACTTTCATAGCCCCAAGGTTTAATATACTTTCATAGCCCCAAGGTTATTCCAGGTAACCTGTACCTATCCCTGATTTAATTCTCTCTCTCTTTTATTCAAATATCTGTAACTTACGAAAGGTGAAGTAAAGTACTTGTTGTTGTTGTTGTTAAATGACAAGCGAATGCAACTGCCATAACTTGAATGATTAATACAGAGGGGCAGAATTCATCTGACTAAGAACTTAATTGGACAGTATCCCTCAACGGACACGCCTCCAGCCTTGGTTGGTTGATTTTTGTGTTAATAAACGACTCCAAGCCACCTGAAAGGTTATCCTTTATTTGGATATTCTTTGATGGCACGACTAACATTTACTCTAGAAAACAAGCGACCAAATTAACACCTCATGGTCACAAACCAAACACTTGCAACTGAAAGCATCCAAGTGCAAAGAAATATAATATAAAAAAATAATAAATAAATAAAAAAAAAATTATTTCATTTTTTTTAAAACGTTTCTGGAAGTGCGCTGTGCATGCACATAAATGTTCTTCAACTAACTTACAGGCAGGCACTCGCTGAAGATGGTAAACCGACCCTTTATGAGAGGCAACAGACTCTGAACCAGACTGTTTAGTGATATCATGAGCGACATTAACTACAATCTGGCATATCTTTTACCATCAAAGACTAATACTACATGCACTTTGAGGCCAAAAATAATTTGTAACGCCCTACTCAGCCAGATGGAACGATTTGACAATTCCTTTTTATAACTACAAATAATGTTATTACTGCTATGACAAGTGAACGAGTATTAACAACTATTTCACGCAAAACTAATATACACGAGCCCTCTCTGTAGCCCTCTCATTCAATAATTTAGCTTATATGGCTTTGTCTAAAATGTCAATACATAATCATCAACTCTAAAAATAAAAATTTACAATATTTAAACTAAATGGGAAAAATAGTTTGCTATAATGGAGGAAAGAAATAAAACATTTAAAGCAATTGCGATCTATATTCGATTGCCTTCGAGACTCTTTTTGTGTAGCGTTTCATCAGTTCATTCCAATCTACATGACTCATACAATCTGAAACTTAGATGAAAACTGAAATATATTAAGAACAACTATTTTTGGCTAAGTCTGTTAAAGACATTCAAATCATTACCGTTTTTCACGTTTGCTGTAAATCCATTTAGCTGCCAACACTTAATATGGCATATAAAAACAGGAAGAACAACAATCTACTGTATTTAGAGGAAACAAAAGGTTCAATCTCAAAATGTTGTGACAGACAAACTAAAGTAGTCATTAAGCGAAGGTCATCACCAGAAAACTGTAATCCTGCGAGATGCGATGGTAGTCGTCAACCTGATCTACTTGGGAGAAACATAGTGCATTACTGTAATCGTAATCATTTGATTAAAGATTCTAAGGAAATCATTGAGAAAACATAACACAACGAAGGATTTGGAAAGTTTTAGGTATAT
Source organism: Zoanthus solanderi (assembly GCA_024336925.2). Taxonomy (NCBI): domain Eukaryota; kingdom Metazoa; phylum Cnidaria; class Anthozoa; order Zoantharia; family Zoanthidae; genus Zoanthus; species Zoanthus solanderi. The sequence continues at coordinate 11,531 of JANCMA020132528.1, forward strand.
GAGACTGTTTTTGTTGAGAGTATAACTTATATAGCTAGCCGACGACAATATAGATTTAAATATTCCCTTTTTCATACAAACTAATCATTGCCAAGGTTTCGTTATACCGAAGTATATCTAAATTCTTTCCCCGAATGGTTCAAATTCAGTTAATCACGAGGAATATTTTCGGAATTTATTTTTAGGAAATGTAATTCTTCTCAACAAGCACAAAACATTTTTCCTTTTAACCTTTTTATGCCTTGTGATCTCTAAGCACCTGCCTGTTAACTACCTAAATGCTAGTAACTTAGTATTCAATAAATTACTCTTTTACAACAGAACACATTTTGACGGGTATATTTTGACCATAATTATAATGTGTTCTGAGTCTGCAGTCGTATAATTATGAATATCATGAATCATTAATCCATTTTAATTAAAGTATTTAGAATAGAAAGTAAGCTCTTTCGTTTGGTGATCGCACAAGTTCTCAATCAGCACAGTTCTTAAACCCATTTTATCAGTCTAAACCATAACAATTTTCATAGGTTATTTTAAGCGACATCAAAACATATTTAGAACTTTTTAATTGAAAAAAGTTGTTAACGTCTTGTATATTTTGGAAGAAACACATCACTTATGTTAAAAAACAAAACAAAAAGACTCATTCACTTAATATTATGTAAGCAGCTGCTACTGTAAAACTCAGCGACCCAAAGGGGGTATGCCAGACGATTCACTGGCTTTCCAAATGCTGGAAAGTTGTAGCTAGTGTGCTTATTTGCTTATTTACATTTCGGTGGGTACTCTCGCAAGTTGAAAAGCTAGCTCGCTAATAATAGAGAGTTGTGAAGGCCATTCGATTCCCCTACTAACGAGACTGATGGCTGTCATCAGAGGAAATGTCCAGAACAACAATGTTAGCGAACTTTTAAGATATGAGTTAAACTAATCAGTGTGTCGTGAATCAATTGCGTTTAAAGCAAACCTAAACAACACTTTCTGATCAGACAGAATAACCACAGAAGCCCGTTTTAACAAAACAGTCTTTGCAATGCTGGTAAACTCAATACAAATTTTTTAAAAGTAAAAATTTCTCTATTAAACGCATTTATAATTCTTAAAACGGTGATTGCAGATAAAAAAATGAACATGCAGAACAACATAAGACTTTGTTGATAAGGATTAAATTTGAAGTACATGTAATGCCGCTTAAAGCGAATTCTGGTTCGACATAAGAATTGTCAGGGTTGATTCGGCAAAAATTCATTAGTTTCATAATTTTAATGCCTTATATTATCGTAAATATCATTGTTTCTAAGAACTATATCGGGTATTTTTTGTTGTTCATTTTCCATAGTTGCACGAATAGAAAACGTTATGCAGTTTTATCAAACCATTTTCTACCGGATAACGTAATCAGAATACGAAGATAGAAATCTACTGATGTTACTTTCACAACGAAGCAGCATGAATCTAGCTCAATGTATTACGTTGATGGGTTCTAATCATCTAAAGGGGCCTTTCGATTTGAGATAGAAAGATTATAAGGAAAGTCTTGTCAAACCTTTTATAAATACATGCAAATTATCGTAATGCGGTTGCGCCAGGTCATACATTAATTCTAGCAATATTGAAACACTCTCTGAAGTAGCACGAAAACTTAAAACAGAATCCAAATTAATAGTTAAAGAAAGGAAGCAAACTAGACTTCGGTTAATAAAACTCGAAGTTCAGAAAGAATTGCCGACGCAGGTAAAATTGTTGAATTCTTTTTTTAAGCCGTGAAAAAAAAACACTGTGGTTATTACGCAGGGAAGATGGCATATCACGCTGATACTAAATAACTATCTAAAGTGCTATTTAACGCGGATCTCAAAAATTAAGGAACACTTTGCCATTCTATTAAATATATCTACCTTACCACAACACTGCAGCTGCAGTCTAATTACATGCTTTAATTAAAATCGTGCAACCTTTTGTTGTTTTGTTAAACACATCCTGAAAAACTGATAAAAGATTTGTAGTTTATATAGTTACATTTCAAACGTGGAAATTACATTTTTCAGGAACTATGTATTTTTAAAATAAGCTTAAAAATTACATTGGATAACAGGAAGCTCTATTGAGATTATCCGCTCAAAAAGCTCACAAAGGATCATGACCAAAGGCTGACCAAATCTCAGTTCCAATGCACCATCAGTGAAAAATGTTTGACTAATAGCAGATACTATCTTCCAATTACCGTCTCTTTGTTTTATTTATGTCAGGATCTAATCATCGCGAATACTGCAAATTATCTGCTCATCACACGTACAAACCCGACTTATATAAAACTGTGCGTTGAGCTCAGATCTTATTATTTAAATACAGAAACCATATCGGCACTCAGTTTCACTTCAAGCGTTACGTTAAACCAGTGCCCAAGGTAAGGTAAATAAATCGTTTTCAAGATTAAAACAGATTTTGAACTGGAATTATGTTCCAAAAAATCAACAACTAACACGAAAAGCTTATGAGCCAATTTCAGACGTATATAACACAAACAAATTTATCGGTTTTCAATAAACTCATCTTCTTATTTTTTTTTCAGGCGAACGTACTGCAATTACAACACATGCTATATAGTTTAGAAATCTCTACTCAGACAGGTTCTTCAAACTTTGTTCAGTCATCAAAAAACCATAACTATAAAAACTAAACAAAAGTAATTCATAGCCTCTTGAAATAAGACAACAACGCGAGCTAGAAGGAATACATTGTTTATAAAAAATTTAACAGACCAGACCCGAAGCGGTTTTCATAGTAACTCCAGGATTTAAGCAGTAGGAACAACCGTAAAATGCATGAAATTGATAGAAGTCTTGAAACA
>JANCMA020132630.1:0-12500 GCA_024336925.2 Zoanthus solanderi
GTTTAAAATTGGGACTTAAAACGTTCTTTTTGCATATTGCTAATTCTTTACATTTAGCTAAATTACATGACATGCAACATTATAAACACAATCAAACTACGATACATCGACAATTCCAACAAACTATTTAATAGCATTAAGAAAACAAAACTTCCGTACACGAATAATTCCCGCACACAATCGTTCCACACCATTATGAATACAATCAAACTACGTATACCGTACATGGACAATACCTACAATCATTACATACCATAATATCATGATCGGAGGACTATAAAACATTTCGTTAATTTAACAGCTTTTAGCGAGAAAATATTCACCTCCAGCGATACCAAGTTATACCAAAATGTTTCCTAGTTATTAAAAAATTTTTAAGAACAAGTCGAAGTTAAAATCATCCAAAAAATTAGTAAGTTAAGGAGTACACATTCAACCGAAATTCACTGGTTGTTACTAACACAGAAGTTATGATCTATACATACTGGAATAGCCGCTCCACTGTCGGGACTGTTCTCGTTTCCGCCCTATAAAGGTAAATGTAATGAATGATTGTACAGAACTTTATCAGACTACTGGATATTGAGTCATAATAGTAAAAGGTAAATGTCGTTAAAGATGAACACAACAAGTAGAATACTTACCTTGAGTTAATTCTATCTAATAAATATTACTCTCGTCGAGAAAATTTGATATTGACTTCTCAAACTCATTAATAATTCATCAAGTTAAAACAAAGAAAAATCATAACCGTGACCATAGCTTGTAAATGTGATCTTAATTAGCATAGTTTTTTACTATTTTATTTCTTCATTTACTCCTTAGTTTTAGTTTCGATTGAGAAGATACGTCAAACACTCGAGACAAGTGTTTCATCACATTTCCAAACACCTCAAACTTCGTCAAAAATACTCCGCTGCGCGTCGTATTTTCAACTCTCTTCTCAGTGTTTGGAAATGTGATAAACACTCTCTCGTGTTTGATATATTGCATGAAAATACAAATTAACGTTATAGCTATCCTACATCTCAAACGACCGTAAAAATGCATTAAAAGCTCTTCTATCTGACACACATTGACTTAAATTACGAGCCACTAAACAATTGAAAATTGCCTTATTCTAATCTTAGGGAAAACTAGGGTGCAAATAAATAGAATATCTAATATGAACTCGATGTTGCATTCTACTAGAATCATTACAAATTGGACATAAGTCTCAATGGCAATCGTATAACTCCATTTCGATACTCTGTCGAGAATGCTGTCCCTTTATCTTGTCTAGGAGATTTCGATGGATGAAATCAAGGAAAAAGCGAAAGAAAAGAAAAAAAAGGAAAAACGAGGTCTTTAAAAAAAGTTTAAATGTTAAACCTGGTTAGCAGAAAATGTTTAAAAAAATACGGCAAAATGAACTGTTGTGCTCGTCTCTGTAAATCAATAATACAACATAAATATAGTCCCGTGATCGCTTAGAATGTAATAGCATTTTGAACTATCAATGCCTTACCTCAGAACTGTAGAGTCCAGGTCCTTTTTTCTGGCCATGGCCTGGGAATACGGGCTAGGGTCCAGAAATGAACATATCAACAATTGAGTTTTCATGAGAAACAAAAATTTCGATCAGTTAGAGCTAGGATATTGGTTAGTTAGAGCTAGGATGTTGATTAGTTCCAGCTACGATATCGATTAGTTAGACCTTGGATGTTGATTGGTTAGAGCTAGGATGTTGATTAGTTAGAGCTAGGATGTTGATTAGTTAGAGTCAGGATGTTGATTAGTTAGAGCTAGGATGTTGATTAGTTAGAGCTAGGATGTTGATCAGTTAGAGTCAGGATGTTGATTAGTTAGAGCTAGGATGTTGATCAGTTAGAGTCAGGATGTTGATTAGTTAGAGTTAGGATGTTGATTAGTTAGAGTCAGGATGTTGATTGGTTAGAGCTAGGATGTTGATTGGTTAGAGCTAGGATGTTGATTGGTTAGAGCTAGGATGCTAGTTCAAACAACAATAACAGTAATAATCCTTAATTAAAACAACAATGCCGGCACTAACAAACATTCTGGATACCATTTTATAGTTTCTTGATACAAAATCAGTTTGGTAACATAAACTCTTGGATTATTCTTCTACCTTCACCAAACTAGCATGATATTACAATCCATGAATCAGACCTTGAAGACGAACAGGGAAGAAACAAAAGCCTGTGAGACTGACGGTTATTTATGCTCCCATTTGCTCAATTGGAACATTTACAAATCCTGCCTTTCGCCTGAATCTCTATTTCCCGGTCATCTATTCGGACAAATGTTGATCCTTGTGTACAACCAGATTGATAATAATAAAGAACTAATTATGTCAAAAAATACAAGAAAGTTATCTTAAATATCTTCATTATGAGGTTTTGTTTTTAAAACAAAATGAAAAATTTACAAAAACACTGTTTTCCCATAGATTCAATTTGTAACTTAAATTAATTCCAGTTCAAGTATAATAGTGAAACAAAAACACACAAACTTACTGGAACTCTTCCTGGTGGTCCCTGTAAACAATAGAAAACTGTTTTAATAACTTAACACTAAATTCAAGTCCTGCTTACACGGCTCAATGTAACCCTTGGTAAGACTATAATCAGGGTTCGTCTTGATTTGAATAAACGATGGTATAGACTAACACGTTTCCCTAGTGAATATACCATGGGTTTGATTACCAATTTCAATTTGTACTCTGCTGTTTTTCAAAGTTGGGATAAAAAAGACGGATCAAGGATGGACTACTTAACTGTTTAATAAATTAAAATTTGGTATGACAGAAATAAAAAAGACAGAAACTAAACAAATGGGAAAAAGGTCAGATAAAGAAAATAGCTTCAATAGTACGAGCGCAATTCAGAGAAAACAAAGTTATAACCTACAGTGTATTTTACTGCGAAAAAAAGTTGATTGAATCTGGGTTCATTTCAACCCGTAATTGCCTCAATTTATGACGTATGAGAGCAGCTATTACCTCTTCTTTTCTATATTTAATAATAATTAATTCTAGACTATCTGCTTAAAGTTCCAGCCCCCTATTCAGCAATCTTCTGACCTTCACGAAAAACCTTAAAACCAACAATGAAGTTTAAGGGGAACTTCGAAACTCTGACACCTTGACTCATGTGGCAGTTTTTAGCTATATAATTAGGAAGATATGGTTCTCTTTTACTAGCCTTATATAGAGTTGCTACGCTCTCACTCCATTTATAACAACTTTTCTTAACACATGTCTTGAAAGAAAGTTTTCTTTCTACACAAATGTGTTGACGTAACAGATTTCTTGGTAAGCTGCAGAAAAATATATGTAAAACACCTAATGGAAAATCAAAGATGTTTGCATAAACGCAAATCAGCACGTAAAAAAGCTCCAAAATTTTCGTCGCAAGAAAAGAAGCATTTTCAGAAGCCCAACAAATTAAAATTATCCAGTTTCATAAACAGAGAACTCTAAAAAGTAATCTTTTGGGTAAACATTTTATTTAAATATTTTATTTCTTTAACATCTCTAGTTTCCAACTTAAGTATAGTTGAAAATAAACAAGAAAAGCTGTTTTATGAGGGGTCATCCCCCCCGAATTTTTTTCCCTCTTTCCCCAATTCTGTCGGTTCAATTTTTGTTCTAATATCTTGAGAAGAGAGGTTGGTATAAAGTAATAGAAGATACAAATTCTACAAAACAGAATTTGAAACAGGGTTTTGGCAGAGATTACGCCTCATAAAGAAAACAGCTTTTCATGTTTATTTTTAACTATACAGTCAATACACCCTGTTATTACATAGATAATGGTGCTTACTGCAAGCTAAAACACTTGTATTTTCCATATTGTCACTAGGGAAGATATGTAAAAGTTATGCACCAATGTACCGGATGTATGCGAGTACTAAAAAAAATTCCTGCTATGCAGTTTTTTCCCGATTGTTTCTACAAAAAAATGACGGCTCCTCAGGTTTGTCCATATAATAAGAAAATTACACATTTTTGATTTTATTTTCTGCTGACACCACTCGAAAATCAAATTCATATCTTTGCACAACCGTGTAATATCCTCTACGTATCAACTGACTTACCGGTGGTCCTGGAGGTCCAGGTTCGCCAGGAGGTCCCTAAAAAGGGATGGGCACGAATTAAAATGAGATATAAAAATATATCTATCCATTGTCAACTAAAAAAATTTGATAAAATGAGTTTAGAATGGCAACTCTACTTACCCTATCACCGTCCATACCCTGTTAGGGGAAGCAGAAGTATAAAGTAAGTTAGATTAGCAATCGATGGATGATATTTGTTGTACACAATTTTTCTTATTGTATGCTGTTCTAAAAGCTTCTCTTTAATCTCTTTTATTGTATTATACCTCTACTTTAAGCTCGTCTACTTTATTCTACTCTCAACAGAACCATACCCCGCCAACCTCGACTTAAAGCTATCTCATAAGTTGTCTAAGATAACGTCTCTCAGCCACAAAAAAACCTGTACTTCAGTTGCTCGAAACTTCTTAAACCGCTTTAGAGGCAGATAAATTTTTAAATGAAGAGATTATTAAACCGTTGAATCCTCACACAGCCTTAACACTTCAGCAAATTGAAGTGTTGCCAGCATGGCAGTCCCTGGTGGTGTAGTGATTAGCATGTCCGACTAAAAATCAGAGAGACGTGAGTTCAGTTCCTGCTCAGGGCATTCAACTTCGCGAAAGAAAGCATTACTTTTCGTGAAAAACTAAATGTTTTGTTCCAATTCAACGTCAAGCGAAACCAGCGACCCTTCTATTGGGATTCAATATGAGAATGGATGCTTAAACACAAAACGTTAATGGTACTTACATCGGGTCCAATGTCTCCCTGAAAAAAGTATAAAGAAAAAACGATTTATTTTCTGCATCTCTCAAAATAGCATTAATTTTTATATTAACAGTTTTGATAAACTTGAATACAGAAAACACATTCAATATAAATTTGTTCGATTCATTCTTATATCTTTACTATTACGCGAAAACTTAAAATCATTTTATGTGCTGTGGACTGATTTGGAGCTACAAGAAAAAGCATTGAGAGCAATCTATCGAGACAAAAATAGTACGTACAAAGAACTCCTCGCAAGGGCAAAACTTACATCGTTAAACAATAGAAGACTTCAAGATATTGCTATCATAATGTATCAAGTTAAGAACAACCTTAGCCCAAAATACATAGCAAATCTTTTTAACTCTAATATTAAATACTGGATATAATGTTCGAAATTCTGATTATTTTAATATTCCCAGAGTAAACACTAATACATATGGTAAACATAGTATCAGATTTATACGGGTCTGGTCATCTGGTCCAAACTACCTAAAGACATTAAAGAATCAAAATCAATTGCTTTGTTTAAGAAGCAAGTAAGAAAATTAGACATCCAAGAACAACTGAACGAAAAATGCCCGAACTGTCCTTTATGTAACAATTAGGTATATCATATATAAATTTTTTTATAAACCAGCACTATATTTATAATTTTTATATCATAGCAAATGTATAACTAGCTAACAATATATTTTATAATAGGGTATCTCAGGATGGGTAAGATGGGTAAATAACTTTTTTTGAATGTATATAGCATTTTAGGGATTAACTATTTTTTTTTATCTCAGGATTGGTAGGCCTAGGATGGGTAAATAACTTTTTAGATTGTATATAGTATTTAAGTATTAACTAATTTTTTATCTATAGATATAGGCAGATAGGTGTCCACCATTAGTTTACTTTATATTGTAAACTAGAATTACTTGACAGGTTAATTAAGTCTTTATTTATAAAGTCGAACAGGGTTTTTATGACGGTCATTGTAGGTAATGGTAATTTGGACAAGTTAGGTTTTCCACAGTTTTACAGTTAGAAGATAATTCAAGTTGCTTCAACAGTTGATATAGCTGTGGATACTACTACTTGATATATGATAAGGAATAAAATACCCTCGTATCTTCAAAGCTGAAAATAATCTATCTTTCCACACGCGAAGATATCATTACCACATGTGCAAACTCGATTATTCATCTACGGTTTTCTCTAATAGTAAACAATGCAATAAACATTCGCACATTACGAAGATTTTATCGTCATGACAATTTTTTTCCGACCTTGTAACTCAAAGTTATATCGAATTTTTTTATCTGACAATTTCTATTTGCTAGAGTAGACGAACAAAATCTATCAATTACTGTATGAAAATTATTTGCTGAGAAACTGTGTGCACTATAAGCCCCGTCCACACGAGAATTTTTTTATGTGACAACAAAAGATTGGAGACTGGGATCTACGGATGATATCAAAATTAATGCCAATTTTATGCGGTGTCTTGTCTATACGGACAATTTTTATTTGCCACATCAAAACAAAAGCCGCATTTACATAAACAATGTTTATGTGACAATTATTTCACAATTTTTATTTGCTCGCGTAGAAAAAAAAAAATTGAAAAATGTTAGTTTACGTGGCAAATAAAAATTGTCATGTACAAAAAATTGTCCGTGTGGTTGAGACAACGCAAAAAATTGGCAATTATTTTGATGTCATCCGTAAATCCCAGTCTCCAATCTTTTGCTGTCACATAAAAAATTCTCTTGTAGATCTGGCTTACACTAGCAAATCACTAAATAAAAAATGCTCGTCCAGACGCGACTTTAGTTTACTTAATTAATCTAGAACTTATTTTATAAGTTAAAACGGATAAAAATTTTGTTTATATACAAATATAAACCAAACGTTTTCGACTATAAAGTCATCTCAGGGTAATTGAGAACCGAAACGCAAGGCGAGTTTATATAGTGTTCAAATTACTCCCTCTGGGAACAGTATTGAAATATAACATTTCACTTGCTTGTTTAACGATGGTTATTGAATTTGAATAAAGAGGCCCTCTCAGCTATCTGGGGTTAAAATATCTACATGATTAAAAAGAATTTTTCACTGAAATGTGTGAACTGAAATTATTCTTTTAGAAGTATTTATAGTGAACTGTAAAAAATAGGCAGTCGAGGACTGCATGTGGCTACTGCTTCTTCAAACAAGTCTACATGACTAGCGCCGATATGCGGATTAGTTGTTCGTTTGAAAACACGCCTTCAAGAAGGCTATTCATGATTTGGAAAAAAAAAAGTCGATATTTTCTTAAATAAAAGCATTTCATGGGCGGAATAAAAACACGTATTACTATTAATATTTTTTATAGAACGAATAAAATCACACCTAATATTTTTTTTTGTTAAAATATAACAAAACAAGGGAAGAAAAAAAAACGAGGGAAGAAACATAAGAGAAGAAAAAAAAAAAGAGAGAAGGAAAAAAAAAAAAAGGTAAGCCACCCAGTTTCGAACCGGTGATCTAACGGTCGCGAGGCGTGCGTCTTACCTATTGCGCTACAGAAGACACTACAACAAACATCCACAATGTTATGTTATACATGTAGTAGCGTGTACAAGGTCACTCAGACGGACAGACGGACGGACGGACAGACACGGGTCGTGACATAGTGGCTTCTGCTATGAAGCAGATAGCCACAAAAACGATTGGGACTGATTTAATAAATAAAATTTGTATTCGGAACACGTCTGGTTGACTCAATAAGGATCAAAAACACTCAGTCTTGTCTTGCCTAATAGATGGGAAGGGGGAGATTTTTCAAAAGTCGCTAAAATGGCTTTAAATCGCCACTGAAGGCCAAAAATGATATCAATAACGCCTTATGTGAGTAAAATATTATTTATTTATCTATTCAATTCTCTAGAAACACTTTTACAAATGGATAAGTTCTACTTCGTAGTGAAAAGAATTTGTAAAATGACGTTTCGGACTGTAGTCCTTCGTCGGATGATATTCAATTCTCTACGCTTGTATGGGCTTCCTGTGGATCCACACTGCTGAACACAGAAACAGCAAGCAAGTTGCCTATAATACCTAACACAGGAGGAAACATCTCCAACTTTTGCGTCACCAAAACGCAAAACTAATAAATCCTGTGGTTCAGTTAGACTTTATAACTTGTCAGCATAGACCGTACAGTTGTTCTTGATAAACATCATCAAGAACAACTATGTGTCTACGCTGACAGGAAAAAACAGAATCCAGTCATGATTTGGTAGTCAGTGATATTGTATTTGTTGCAATAGACCAGTTCCGATTCCTAGTTGCTGCTGATTTAAGTGACTGCAGATTCGTTTTATACAGTTTTAGCCTCGTTTTGTTGTTAAATATTCAAAAATACTCGCGAGAGAGCGCGAGAAGACACACCTCCAACAATACACACAGTTGTAAGTAGTGTAAAACTACTTTGGCATTTAGGAATATTTAACTTCATAGTGAGGCTAAGATTGTACAAATTGAGTCCACTGTTATTGTAGAAAGCAGCTACTGCAAATGCGAAAATGGCCTATATGAACAAAGGAAAGTTAACCCCACAGCTTTAGAGTAGATAAGTATCAATCAATCAATCAATTAATCAATCAATTAATCAATCAATCAATCAATCAATCAATCAATCGATCGACAATCGATCGATCGATCGATCAATTATTTATTGTTATTAAACTAGTAGTAATCAAAGATTAGGCAAGTGCGTTCGAGGAATTTCTATTTTGTTAAGAACTGACTGAATAAAGAAGCCGAATAAAAAAAGGAGCCGAGTTTGCGTTCTAGCTGGTTGGAGTTTTCGAAATTGCTACAGTTTTTCTTGCGATATCACCCAACAATAACATGAAAGCGAGGCTTCCTTCCAAAAGACCCTGAAATGCGATGGTTTCTCGCGGGATGTCGCCATTTAGCCCGACAGTACCCAGGCCTCTGCGACTTTAAACTGGCTTGTGATAATATGAAAAAGAGGCTTCCTTCTAAAAGACCCTGAAATACGATGGCATCGAGCTTTTTCTATAGGTTTCTATATACAGGCTCGAAATCGACATGATTAGTATGCATTCTCGCTTCGCTCGAACGCAACAAACCATGTACAGATACAATACGTATAAATCAGGGTTCCTATTAGTCTGTTTCAGTATAGAAATCAATAAATACCATCGGCTGTCCTAAAACAGCCAATGGCATGGGTATTTTCCAAGACACAGTTACATTAAACAATACAGTAAGATATGAATGCTGTATCTGTAATGGTGAAGCAGTGGACCAAAAGAAGCCGCAGGCTTTTACTTCTGTACTCGGCCTCAACTAATTTCAATTTTTGCTTACATTGAAATCGAGAAACTAAAGTAGAGGCTAACAGAATAGTTGTTTAAAATGTCCATAATATCATATAAAAGTTCAATATTCATATCAATATGGTTGGAAATGAGTACTAGGAATTGTTAATTACACTGTTTAGGGTATTTTTGAAGCAGGCCAGTGACTGCTAAGATTGTAGGTTTTTAGTCATTGGTATGTTGTACTGAAGCATAAAGGAAGTACATACATATCTGAACAGACATAACTAGAATGCCGCTGAAAATAAATAGCAAAACAGTTACTGTTCATCAGCAGGATACCTAAATTGCGTGCTGATTCATAAAGGAAGTAGATAGATATCTGAACAGACATAACTAGTCTGCTGCTAAAAACAAATAGCAAAACAGTTACTGTTCATCAGCAGGAAAGCTAAACTGCGTGCTGATGCATAAAGGAAGTAGATAGATATCTTAACAGACATAAATAGAATGCTGCTGAAAATAAATAGCGAAACAGTTACTGTACATCAGCAGGATACAATGACGCAATTCAAGTTCTACAGTGACACTTTTGGGCTAGTACAGGTGGAGACAGGAAACCGAGTTTCTTCCAAGTTTCTTATGAAAGTTTACCCACGCATTGACACACCAAGATAGTAAGCGACTGAACAGCGGTTGCAACAACAGGAGCATGCACATCAACAGGTTAACCCAACAGAAGAGAAAAACCCCAACCCTCAGAACGAAGATGTACGGGTGACACCACCTGAGTAACAAGCCGACCAAAAGAACCTGAGAAGTTACGGCGCTCAGCAAGAAAACTAAAACGAGAAACCGATTACCTATATTAACTACACTTGCAGTTCTACTTTAATATACATGTCACGAAACATTGTTTTTAAACAACTTGTTACATACTGACAGGAAAGTTAGTTTACGATGTTTGAACTGCATGTCTTAAGGTGAAATGACGAAGTTCTATTAGTGGCGGTGGAGTTTGAAATGCTCATTTAATTGTCAGAATATTGATATATAACAGCTATCTGTTGCAGAATTATTATTATTATTATTACTATTATTATTAATATTAATAGTAATTCGATTTTTCATCAGTTTTCTTTTTTCCTTTGTTTATGTTGTATTTCTTTGTGGTTATTCCTTAGTTCTTTTTTTGTTATTCGATGCCCATATTCTATTTCTTGAAGTAATATATCAAACACGAGAAACAGTGTTTCATCAAACTTCCAAACACTGAGAAGAGAGTAGAAAATACGACGCGGAGCGGAGTATTTTTGATGAAATTCGAGGTGTTCGGAAATGTGATGAAACACCGTCTCGAGTGTTTGATATATCTTCTCAATCGAAACTAAAACTAAGGAATAAACGAAGAAATAAAATCGTAAAAATATATGCTAATTAAGATCACATTTCCAAAACATGGTCACGGTTATGATTTTTTTGTTTTAAATTGAAAAATTATTAATTATAGTAATATACTATTTTAAAGTACCTCTGTTTTGGTCCAGAATGCATCTCGTTTTTGTACATTTATTTCCCTCTGAATTTCAACTTTTTTATAAACAGAACCCTACAAAAACATTACACATAATTATTAGTATTTGTAATATGTTTAAAAAAATAGTAATAATTATCAGTATTTACAGAAAGACTTTTGCATGAAATACAATAATTTTCGAATTTGTTTCTTTTCTAATAACTAAAAATAATTTCCTAAGTCCTAAAAATCTTTCCAAAACAATCTTAGCAAAGTTTTATGACTTGAGCAAAGGTATGTTACTACGAAAAAGCAACCTTTACTAGCCAAGCTCTGATATTCTGAGTTGTCCTGCTTGAGAAAAACAGAAACTAGTTCAGTTTGATAGAAAATCTACCAGCCAAAATTGAACTTCTACTAGTCTGCGGCTAGTTGGCTACCGTTAGTGTCGAGCCCTGGTTACTATTACTTAACACGCACAGTATAAAACTGATACAGTTATTTATAACTTTTATGACACAAGAAACTCATTAAGCCTTTACTCGTGGTACGCGTGGGACCGGGGACAAATCCCACATATGGCAGTTACTGGACCAAATCGCTAATCGCGACATGAAGAAAAAAAAAGAAATGGAACCCAAAAGTTGACTCGTGGTACCACGATGAACGTGACAATGATGTCTGGATTCCCGCAAAGTAGGTCAACTGTGGATGCAATTTTTGTATCACGACAGTTGGAGGAAAAGTTTGGAGCAAAGAGGAAAGAGCTTTTCCTTGTGTTTATTGATTTATAGAAGGCTATTGATCATGTGCCTAGGGAAGTAATTCCATGGGGTTTGAGACGTCAAAAAATGCCTCAACGTCTCGCAGCAAATTTTATGGCCTTATAATTTTATAGCAATGCAAAGCCAATGGTCAGGACTCTAGCAGGTGTACTTCAGATGAGTTTGGGATAGAAGTCGGAGTACATCAAGGGTCAGCACTGAGCTCCCTGCTAGTTATGATAGTAATGCAGAAGGTGACCAGAGCAGCAAGAGGTGAAGGATAGTGGAACTTGTACGCTGATGACTTAGTGATAACAGCTGAATCAGAAGAGGAGGCAGTTAAGAAATTTAGTGTATGGAAATTAGGATATTAAAGGTAAACATTTTAATAAGACCAAGTTAATGATGATGGGTAGAGAACCTGCTGTTAGTCCACAACGGGGAAGGTACCCAGTACCCATGTGCGGTTTGTGACGAAGGAGTTGGAACAAACTCAACATAGTATCAAAGCTGTGAATGGTGGTGCCAACAGAGATATTCAGGTCCAGGAAATATGAGAGCAGAGATAACTTTAGATTTCCAACATGTGTGAGGGGAGTTAAGGCAGTGCATCAGAGATTGGAAGTGGGAGATGATAGTCTGGAAACAGTAGGCAGCTTTTGTTATCTTGGTGATGTGAATTCATGCAAAGGTGGGGTAAACTGGCAGTAAGGGATAGGATATACTCTGCTTGGATTAAATGGTGGGAAGTGGTGAGCTTGCTAGTAAACCACAGCATTCAACTGGAGGAAAGAACGAAGGTTTATTGTGCATGTGTGAGGCCTGCATTGCTGTATGCGTATGAAACGTGGGCAATAACAGAAAGACTGGAAAGACTACTAGCTAGCTGTAATCATTGAATATTGAGATACATGTCAAGAGTACGATGGCAGGTCAGGATTACAAATGAAGAGGTCAGAAGAAGATCTGGGGTGGAGAACTTTGAACATAAATTAAGGAAAAGAAGGTTGAGATGGTTTGGTTATG